>CM069152.1:47584826-47745782 GCA_035221665.1 Okamejei kenojei
ACAGAGATGAAACTGGTGCCCACTGACAGAGCAGCGTGAGGACCACGCTGACATCACATATGTGTGTGTACCTAGGTCTAGGTGGAGTGGAGTTAAAGACGCCCTTCATAAATTTGGCTATTAACGGGTGGGACCCTACCATGTGGTGTGCTGACTCCAGCTGTAATTAATTGGACAAAGCACTGTTAATAGCACTGTTTGATATCTGTTAATAGCTAAGTTTGATATCGTGAAAAAGTGATGATAGAAACTCCAAAACATCCGTAATTGAAGCTGTATGATGTGAAATGTGAGAGCGGGAATAGTACATCTCCCATTTTCTAATGTGAGAGAGGTACTGTTTCTGTGTGCACTTCCTCCAGGCCGCAGTGATGACATCAATGGTACGCTCTGAAAGCCCGGGCCCCAGGAATGGTATCCTCAGAATCTGCAAACCAACAAATTTATACGGTCATGAAGAGGGTGGCTTTCCCCTGTCACTGGTTGTACCAGCAGATTTCTGCTCTTGGGGACTGCCATAAAAGGCTGTGTAATTAGTCAAAGAGTCAAAAGAGTTTATTGTCATGTGTCCCTGACAGGACAATGAAATTCTGTCTTTGCTTAGCACAACAGAACATAGTAGGCATTGACTACAAATAATTAAGGCTAGAACCAGAGGGAACCAATGCTGAGTAGGCCAGTCTGGCACTACCAAAATGCCAGTGGCGGAATCTTGCTGAATTTTTGCCACGCATTGAGTAATGAGGCAGAATGGGGGAAAACATACACAAATTTACCACCCCATGGTGTTAGCGAGAATGCATCCACCGCTACTGCCCCTGGGTCTGCCTCCCATGGGACATGTAAATGGGTGGTAATTGATGATTAAGCCTGGATGCAAAGATCAATGTCCGGTGCACCATAACAAAGGACAATATCATTGGAACACTTTGTGATTTATCATCCATTCTTTGTTATAATTGAACTCTCGTGATCTAGTGTCTGCCACTGTGTTATACCTCCCTGGTAAATAGATAGCTGAAACCCAGATCTTTCTCGCAATACACCAGTGCCAGAGGAAATCAAAGGATACAGACTTACTGTCACCCATGTGATTAATGTACGCTACTGCAGTAGTGTTGTCAATCTGAAGTCGGACATGCACATGATGCCGGTTGGTACAAAAAGTCTTTAACCCATAGAGTGCTCCCAACAACTCTAAATAGTTAATACTGTGTGATTGAAGCATGGATGCTTCCTGCAGATCCCATCTGCCACCGCAGCTCGAGACAGTATGGGTA
This sequence comes from Okamejei kenojei, assembly GCA_035221665.1. Classification (NCBI taxonomy): domain Eukaryota; kingdom Metazoa; phylum Chordata; class Chondrichthyes; order Rajiformes; family Rajidae; genus Okamejei; species Okamejei kenojei. The sequence goes on from CM069152.1 coordinate 47,586,107, forward strand.
GCACCCCATCCTAGGGCACTGGCATCAGTCTGCAGGATAACTGATGGAGTATTGACTAAAATGGTACGAGAGCAACACTGAATATTGGCAATCATAGAAACATAGAAACATAGAAATTAGGTGCAGGAGCAGGCCATTCGGCCCTTCGAGCCTGCACCGCCATTCAATAAGATCATGGCTGATCATCCAACTCAGTATCCTGTACCTGCCTTCTTCTCCATACCCCCTGATCCCTTCAGCTACAAGGGCCCATATCCAACTCCCTCTTAAATATGGCCAACGAACTGGCCTCAACTACCTTCTGTGGCAGAGAATTCCACAGATTCACCACTCTCTGTGTGAAAAACGATTTTCTCATCTCGGTCCTAAAAGACTTCCCCCTTATCCTTAAACTGTGACCCCTTGTTCTGGACTTCCCCAACATCGGAACAATCTTCCTGCATCTAGCCTGTCCAAACCCCTTAAGAATTTTGTAAGTCTCTATGAGATCACCCCTCAATCTTCTAAATTCCAGCGAGTGCAAGCCAAGTCTATCCAGTCTTTCTTCATATGGAAGTCGTGCCATCCCAGGAATCAGTCTGGTGAACCTTCTCTGTACTCCCTCTATGGCAAGAATGTCTTTCCTCAGATTAGGAGACCAAAACTGTACGCAATACTCCAGGTGTGGTCTCACCAAGACCCTGTACAACTGCAGTAGAATCTCCCTGCTCTTGTACTCAAATCCTTTTGCTATGAATACCAACATACCATTCACTTTCTTCACAGCCTGCTGCACCTGCATGCCTACTTTCAATGACTGGTGTACCATGACACCCAGGTCTCGCTGCATCTCCCCCTTTTCCTAATCGGTCACCATTCAAATAACAGTCTACCTTCCTTGTTTTTTGCCACCAAAGTGGATAACCTCACATTTATCCGCATTATACTGCATCTGCCATGCATTTGCCCACTCACCCAGTCTATCCAAGTCATCCTGCAGCCTCCTAGCATCCTCCTCACAACTAACACTGCCCCCCAGCTTCGTGTCATCCGCAAACTTCGAGATGTTGCATTTAATTCCCTCGTCCAAATCATTAATCTATATTGTAAATAGCTGGGGTCCCAGCACTGAGCCTTGCGGCACCCCACTAGTCACTGTCTGCCATCCTGAAAAGGACCCGTTCACTCCTACTCTTTGCTTCCTGTCTGCCAGCCAGTTCTCTATCCACATCAATACTGAACCACCAATACCGTGTGCTTTAAGTTTGTATACCAATCTCTTGTGTGGGACCTTGTCGAAGGCCTTCTGAAAGTCCAGATATAACACATCCACTGCTTCTCCCTTATCCACTCTACGTTACATCCTCAAAAAATTCAATAAGATTCGTCAGACATGATTTACCCTTCGTAAATCCATGCTGACTTTGTCCAATGATTTCACCACTTTCCAAATGCGCTGCTATCCCATATAACCATATAACCATATAACAATTATAGCACGGAAACAGGCCCTCTCGGCCCTTCCAGTCCGTGCCGACCATTTGTTTTCCCCTAGTCCCATCTACCTGCACTCAGACCATACCCCTCCATTCCCTTCACGTCCATATACCTATCCACTTTACTTTTAAATGATAAAATCGTTAATAATTGACTAGCAGTTTCCCCACTACCGATGTTAGACTAACTGGTCTGTAATTCCCCATTTTCTCTCTCCCTCCCTTTTTAAAAAGTGGGGTTACATTAGCTACCTTCCAATCCTCAGGAACTACTCCAGAATCTAAGTTTTGAAAAATTATCACGAAGGCATCTGCTATTTCTGGGGCTACTTCATTAAGTACCCTGGGATGCAGCCTATCTGGCCCTGGGGATTTATCGGCCTTTAATCCATTCAATTTACCCAACACCACTTTCCGGCTAACCTGGATTTCACTCATTTCCTCCATCTCATTTGACCCGCGATTCCCTGCTATTTCCGGCAAATTATTTATGTCTTCTTTAGTGAAGACAGAACCAAAGCAGTTATTCAATTGGTCTGCCATGTCCTTGTTCTCCATGATCAATTCACCCGTTTCTGACTGCAAGGGACCTACATTTGTTTTAATTAATCTTTTGTGCTTCACATGTCGATAAAAACTTTTGCATTCAGTTTTTATGTTTCCTGCCAGTTTTCTTTTCACCATTACAATCCACCATTGTAACTCAGTCAGAGCCTCAGCTCTGAAGCTTAAGTGCCTGTTCCTTTGCACGCTATACATTCCTCTTCTTCTTTCATGTGGCGTGCACAGCCTAAAATTATTGGACAACTTGTTCTAGTTGATCTTCCGTTTGTGCACGTCGATTTGATTGCATTAGTCGAAACAGGGCGGACCACGTGAAGATTGCAATCTTCCAGCTCCACGCTGTAAGTTTTGGTAGTGCAAAGGCCTGAACTGAGCAGCTGGGAATGCTGCCACTAATTTTCCAATTACCCGAGCCACATGTCTAATAAAAGGTTGATTATCAACAATGAGTTTCCTGCAGGTTTCAATTAACTCTAATTGCTTGCCCCAAGGCAGAGTCACTGACATGTGTACTGAGTTAATGGTGAATCCCAAATAGTCCATTATTGTAGATGGCACCAATTTAGACTTAACTGGATTGATTATGAAACCTATCTTTTCTAAAATGAGTTTTGTAGCTGATACAGATAATTCAGCTAATTCGAAATTCCTCCCAATGACTAAAATGTCATCCAAATATGCCATGACAATATGATTCTGTGCTCTGAGTAACCCCAGGACTGGTTTTAGCAATTTTGTGAATAGTCTGGGAGCTGCAGTTAATCCATTGGGCAATGCTTTAAACAGCCACAACTGATCCATCCAGTTAAACTTCAAAAATCTCATGTGCATTTCATGAATGGCCACTGAATAGTAAGCATCTTTGAGGTCAATCTTTGCCATATAACATCCCTTGGAAAGCAGTTGTCTAGCAGTGACAAAAGTTTCCATTTCGAAATGTTTATACTGCACAAAGGTGTTAAGCTCTGTCAAATCTAGGATAATTCTACATCCTCCATCCTTCTTTTGTCTAGTAAAGATATTTGACACAAACTGATAAGACTCATGACTCGCCCTCTCAATTACCCCTTTATTGAACAAAGTCAAGTTCTCTTTGTGCACTAATACACTCCTGTTGTGAAAACACTAAAGTACAGCCAGGTGTATGCTGAGTGGGTGGAGGCACGTCAGAAATTAACTCAATTTGGAAACCTTGAATACTATGCAGTATAAACGGATTAGATGTTATCCACTGCCATTCATGTAAGAAAAATTGCAATCTCCCCCCAACTTGTAATATATCCATTACAGTCTCACCTACCTTAGGGTTTACCGGCAGTAAGGTCGCTGCTTCTGCCCCCAAGGTCTGGGGGGTAGGGCTGCTGGAGGGCGCCACATCTTGAACATGGCCCGGCTTGGGCCCTGCCCTAAAAAGGGCCTCTGTGCTTGTTTCTCAGCACCACGTCCGCCATAGCCAGCGATCCATTTGGTATGCAGAGGAGGGTAGGGGTACAGTCTCCGGAAAGACGATACCTTCGGAGGCACCTTCATGAGGCCAACAGCCTTTGACTCCTCATCAAGTTCTTTAACCTGTTTAGTCAGGTTTTCTCCGAGACAGGAGGTTTGGGGTTTGTATATTCCCCGGCTTACATAATCCAGCAAATTTAGAATTTATAGCAGGATGGATGGCATTCTTTCTAATGCAATTGATTTCAAAATGTGCATTGCACATAAATGCCATCGTGTCCTGCTGTGTATCTGAGAGAGGAGCTCCCTCCACTAACCAAACAAAGGCAATGATGCCCGAGGCGAGTAGCCGGAGTACTCTTTGTAGTTTAACATCTTGGGCTCGGACGCCCCCACCAATGTGCCCCCAAATGGCCTGATTAACAATGGGGACACTCAGTGAGGCACAGTTTAGTGGAATGTTATACCTGGCAGTGATCTCCTCCATCTTTTGTTCTTGCAGAGGATGGGAAGCCATGTCATTAATGTTCACGGCAAGGTCTTCATCCAATTGCTCACCTGTGAGGGATGGGACCGCAAATTTGGATGCAATAGACAGTCCTGATGGTCCCTCTAGCCCAACTGTGCCTCTGTACTCTGGATCAGCATAGTACTGACCTCGAATGCTCCTGTCATCTGACAGGGAGATATTATGCAGCCCTGACACAGGCGCTGCTGCCTCGGGTTCCATACACTCCCCGGGCTCCGATAGCTCCGTCCTTTGGAGCATATCGTGCTGGAGTAACCTCTCCACAAGGCTGTCCAGATGGGCCAGCCTGCCAGTAACACTGCCCTTAGAAGGAGGGGACTCTTCCACCTCCTGGCCCGACTCATCTGAGTCCAGGGCCCTCACAGACTTTGTCACTTATAGCAGTTGCTTCAGCCGGCTTGTTAGCGGAATTACCGGTTACCCTCGATATTGTCTGCAAGCAGGAAGAATACTTCATATTCAAATAGACGTTTTTTCCCTACCTCATTGTACATCATTTCCCCAGACTGGAACAACCAATTGAAAGATGATAGCCTTTCCTTTTGTCCAGTGTGTGATGGATGCAAAACTATATTGAGATACAGTCATGGAGTCTTTCAGCATGAAAATAGGCCCTTCGGCCCATCTTGCCCACACTGGCCAACATGTCCCATCTAGACCAGTCCCACTTGCCCACAATTGGCCCATATCCCTCCAAACCTGTCCTATCCATGTACCTGTCCAACATGTTCTGAAATGTTGGGATAGTCCCAGCCTCAACTACACCCTCTGGCAGCTTGTTCCATACACCCACCACCCTTTGCGTGAAAAAGTTACCCCTAAGATTCCTATTAAATCTTTTCCCCTTCACCTTGAACCCATGTTCTCTGGTTCTCGATTCCCCCACTCTGCGCAAGAGATTCTGTGCATCTACCAGATCCAATCCTCTCATGACTTTATATACCTCTATAAGATCATCCCTCATGATCCTGCAAGGAATAGAGTCCCAGCCTACTCAACCTCTCCCCATAGCTCAGGCCTTCGAGTCCTAGCAACATCCTCGCAAATCTTCTCTGAACCCTTTCCAGCTTGACAACATCTGTCCGATAACATGGTGCCCAAAACGGAACACAATACTCTACATATGGCCTCACCAACGTCTTATACAATCGCAACATGATCTCCAAAGAGCGGTCTGAAGAAGGGTCTCAACCATTCTTTCTCTCCAGAGATGCTGCCTGTCCTGCTAATTTACTCCAGCATTTGTGTCTACCTTCGATTTAAACCAGCATCTGCAATTATTTCCGACACATGACCTCCAAACTTCTATACTCAGTTTATAACCATCCTATCTACCTATGGTGGCACTTTCAATGAGATCAAATAGACACTGATACAAGATTTTCTCAGTGCTTCTTCCCATTGTCTATACCTACGTTTCTGCACCTGCTCATTGCTGCATATTTATGTTAGTAACTAATCATAGAATTGTCCTGTGTTTTTGAACACTAACAGTGTTTAATTCTTCAACTGTTTCAACTGCCTCTGAATGTCTTTAGTCATCGGAATGATTTGGGAACAGGAATGGATCCCTGGCAGCGGAAGGTGTCAGAAGGCCACCAGGGTGGTTTGTGGGCTGTGCCTTGGTTCCCACCAGCTGCGGCGAGTCACCAATGGAAGCCCGCTATGCCAAGTGGAAGGGTCATGGCGATGATGTCATAGAAACATAGAAACATAGAAATTAGGTGCAGGAGTAGGCCATTCGGCCCTTCGAGCCTGCACCGCCATTCAATATGATCATGGCTGATCATCCAACTCAGTATCCTGTACCTGCCTTCTCTCCATACCCCCTGATCCCTTCAGCCACAAGGGCCACATCCAACTCCCTCTTAAATATGGCCAACGAACTGGCCTCAACTACCTTCTGTGGCAGAGAATTCCACAGATTCACCACTCTCTGTGTGAGAAACGATTTTCTCATCTGGGTCATCTTGCACGGTGCTTTGTCTGTAGTACTAGTGCGGCCACAGCTGCGAAGCGTGAACCAGAATCAGCACAATCTGGTCTCATTTGTAGAATGGCACCTTGGATTGTGCAGCATGCCCTCACTTTACCTCTGGATGTACTTCATTTTCTGGACATTAGAAATGATACAGTAAATGCAATCCAATCTCAGTCAGTATACTGGAATTGTTCATGAAACATTATCAGTGATAGCACTCAGTGGCCGAGAGTAAGAAACATGTTTTGCATTGTTTCATTGAAACAAAGTACCTGTGGCCCATGCATTATCACCAAACATATCTGATGTTAAAGTGTATCCCTTAAGGGCCTGTCCCACTTTCATGACCTGATTCACGACCTCTGCTGAGTTTGCCCTTGACTCATACTCACAGCATGGTCGTCACGAGCTGCGAGGTCGTAGGTAGATCATAGCAGGCCGTGATGCTGTGTACGAGTAGGTACTCGTGGCATCAAGTAGGTCGGGGTGCTTTTTCTAGCCTGATGAAAAATGTCCACGAGTAAAAAAGGTTGTGAATTACGTCGTGAAAGTGGGACAGGCCCTTTACAGACTAGCGCCCCCATGAACAAGTCCCACTTAGCAATGGCTTCAGAGCAGACAAAGTCATTCCTTTTATGAACCCCTCATATGCATGATCATCGTGCTCCTTGGTTTTGCTATACTAACATGATTGACCAGGGAAGCAGACTGCATTAAGGTTAGGTTATATTTTTGTCAGAGCGATTAAATGTAATAACTTCACATAATGCAATATTTGACTGAGCTTCAGGAAAGGAAATCTATCACAAAGCACCTTTCTCTCTAACACCACAATTCTCCCCCACCCTTCCGTTGCATACCCTCGTACATGCATATATGCATATACACACACACACAGAAACACACATGTACACAGGTACACACAGAAGCACACACACATACACAGAAACACACACACACACATACACACACACCCACACACACAGAAACACACATGCACACACAGAAACACACATGCACACAGAGAAACACACACACACAGAAACACACAGGGACACACATGCGCACACACACTGAAGCACATGCGCACACAAGAAACACACATGCACACAGAGAAACACACACGCACACACAGAAACACAGGCCCCTAAAGTCCTTGTCAAGAATGGCCTACTCAGCTATGTATAATGGCAAAATAAAGAAACGTTTAATGTGGATGGCCTATAATAGCTTCTCACTCTGCCTGTGCAGATGACAATATTAACCCATTGTAGGGGCTGTACACAATTATGTGTGATTCATGAAGATAATGATGCATATCGTGAGTGTCGCCAACAGGGCCGGATTTAGATGAAGAGAGCCCCTAGGCTATTCCACTTGTGAGGCCCCATACCAATCCCACATCCCCATGACGAGAGGAAGATGGAAGAGTCCACCAGATTGACACCGATGTGCTGCCGAGCGTGGCCAACGAGATAAGGGCTGGAAAGCTGTGCTTTTTATTTATTGTCAGTGCTAGTGTCGAGTTATCGGCTTAAAACACTATTATTCTGAAATGGAGGGCAAGGAAAATTACTGAGGTGTTGTTTAGAGACTACAGTATGTTGTGACAGCATATGTAAGAAAGGCTTATGACAGTGTCAAAAATATTATACACCAGGCCTGTATGAAGCTTTTCAAAAAGGGGGGTGGCGTGGCAGGATTACAAAAAATTTATGTGAAATAAGTGCACGCAGCGCATATCACAAGCGCAAAGCTGAAAGACACTTGTGGCCGGGGTCCAGGACCTGCTTCAGGGCTCTAGAAGCTCTGGGGCTTTAGTTGCTCTCTGGTGAATTTTGAGCCTTATTTTGGAGCATTTTTGCACCAGATTTATGACCAATATTTCAGAAATAATTTTGGTTGAGACAAGAGTAATGATTGGTTGGAATGGGATGATTGGGATCATTGTTGTATACATATTTTTAAATCAAGAATTGAAGCTGTCCGTGTTTTAATAATCAAGTTGCACTGTAAAATGTTATGAAGGAGTAGGCAAACACTGCAAATAAGATACTGTACTTTTTGCAGTAAATAAAACCTTTTTTTAGAAAATGTTTTGTGTGTTGATTTGATTGCCTTTTACTGTTCAACTGTGTTAGTGTGTGCACATTAAAAATATGATGCAAAATGAAAGTTGCAAACTATGGAATTCATATTTTTCAGTATTGTTATCAAGGAAAAGAAAGCAGTTCCAATTGTTTGACATTATTCATATGGAGCAGAAAATATAATTGCTCTAAAACCTACATTTTACTTGAGTGATTGAGTGAAGAAGCCCCGCCAGTCCGCATGCGTGTCATTACGTCGTTCGCATGGCGAAGCACTGGACGGGTAGATGCGTCGTTCCTGCCAGCGGCAAGTTTAAACCTGCAGGTATGTTTTGTATTTTTACCAGGTTGTGTTTTTCTTGCAGGAATCTCTTTTTATAAGAGGTTTCCTGCTGGATATGTCGAGGCAAAATCCGGACGGGCCGCGGGAAACCGGTTATGGGCCGTGGGGAATGATACTCCGGTCAGCACTGAGGAAGCGCGGGTAACCGGCAGCCGCCAGGGTTCACTACTGCAGTGACCGCTGTGGTTCTTGTGGAGGGGGTGAATCCAGCAGTGGTATCGCCACCAGAGTCGCTGACAATGTGTCAGCAGCTTCCAGACCGCTGTGGTTCCTGTGGAGGAGATAAATCCGGAAGCGGTGTCACCGCCAGAGTCACTGACGGTGCGGTCAGCGGGTCCCAGACCCATGGTGTGCCCATGAAAAAAGGTAAATCCAACAACAAGTCGGTCAGGCCTATGGACTCAGGGAGTCTGGCCAGGAGGGTTCCCTTCCTTCAATGGGTAGCGTCTTCGGACGTTTGGCCCACATGGAGCACCTGATGGAGAGGTGGCTCCACAATGATATGATCCAAAGGAGGGAGCTATCAGCCGGGTCTTCTCGGGAGTCCGTGGCAGCAGCACCTGTTTCAGGGCTGTCCAGAAAAGATGCTCCAGCAAGAGGAGCTTTATATCCCCGGGTCTCCTCAGGGGCCCGTGGCAGCAGCATCTGTTGAAGGGCTGTCTGGGAACAGCTCCTGATGGAGAGGATGCTCCATCACGATATGCTCCGGCAAGAGGAGCTTTATATCTGCAGGTCTCCTCGGGGGCCCATGGCAGCAGCACCTGTTGAAGGGCTGCATGATGTCTCCCTCTTGGAGGAGTTGAGAACACGGAGTCAGTTTTGTTCTGACTCTGAGATCAGAGGTATAGCTGATGAGCATACCACGAGGCAGGGGCCTGCGGCAGCACCTGTTTAGGGCTGCCTACGAATCTCCCTCTCTGTGGAGGGGAGTGCGAGTGTCAGTGGGTAACTGATTCAAATTCTAAAATATATCCGTGGAACGTACTGGAGCACTTGCATATGGATTCAAGAGAGTCCTCGCAAACGAAGGTGGCAGGATGCACGGAAGGGGCCAGAGTTCCCCTCATGCTATAAGTGCCGGGAATGAACAGCGCTATCAAGGGTGACATTAAAGACCAGCCGCCAAATTTTCTCTTTCGGTAAGACCTATTCAACAGGTAAAACCTGGATGAGGAAGCAAAAGCTGTTGGACCAATCAAGGTACCAACGACGAGCAAAGCTTCATCGTTGCGGCGACAATACACCCCACCCCTCCATCGGCAGCAAGCAGTTCACTGAAGTTGGTGGCAGCATGAAGCTGGGCAGAGGTCTTCAAGCCAAGGCACAAGTCGGTCTCATGAAAAATATGGGACCATCTACAAGTTGGTAATATTCACACTTGTTTTTTGTACAAATGATAATGATAACATGTGTTTAGTTTATATACTATATGAAGTAGAATTCCTTTGATAAGGGTGGAAGGGGCCCTAGTGGCCTGACAACACACAAATGGTTGTGGCATCTAAACATGTAAAACTGCACAATACTAGGGTTCCAAGCACGGATTTGTGGCCAGAATTGTCTTTCGAGACAGGCTCAGAGTTATGGCCAGAGTTTGTCTTTCGAGGCACGCTCAGTATTAATGGCCAGGATTGGTTTTCAAGAAAGGCTCGGAAATTGGGCCAGAGTTGTTGCTAGAGCAGGTACGGAATTGACGTGGCCTGTTCATTGTGCAGGATGCAGAATGTCATTTAACTCGCATGTACAGTATAGATTTTTCCGAATAGGAAACTTTGCATCTGATTTCCATAGGATGTTCCCATTTACAGGGATCACCGGAGACATTTGAAATTTATCTGGATAGGGCAATGATAAAAAAACATTGCAAAATGGGTTAACTTCAGTTCCTAGGTTATTTACCAAATTACTAAAACCGATGCTTGAACTGGTCAGAGCTCAAAAAACATTTGTTATGTCTTGTCTGGAGGATATTCTAATGCTGTATGTTGGTAAAATCAACTGTTTCAGCCTCAAACTATATTTAAGAAAAATTAAAGTGATACCAACCATATCAGTGGGATTTACCTTTAACTATTAATTAGCCTGTGACTCCGCCCTGGGGTAAGAGATTGGAATTAATAGGAGCCTGTAACAATCTTGTTGTGATAAGCAGCCTTCTATTCATCAAGTGTAATTGGCAATATAGTAGCTGTGAATCAGCTGTGCAAGTGGGGGAAAGCTTACATAGTGCAAAGTAGTAATCTCTCAGGTGCCATGTAGGTCTTTGTGACAGACCTTATACTATTACTAGCTGACGCTACCAAAGTCATAATGGTGGACAAACAGTATTCAGCATTGCCCCCAGTAGTCTGGTTAGTAAAATTTCAGTTATATTATAAACTGATGGGGCTCTAAGGTGGAAAATTATGAATGCCATCTCTAGTTCGGAGGTGGAGGAGGTTTGCATCAGTTAACAATTATTCAGTTATTGGTATCAACTACCTAGGTGCATTCTATAGGTTAAAGGGTTTTTGTGCGAATATGCATAATCTGCATGCTCAATGTTGAGTTGATACACTATGGTGGTGGCATATGTTAGTCACATGGGTGCAATCAAGTCAGAATATCCTGTAATAATTTACTTAATCGTATTTTGTGTTGGAGTATCATCACAATGGAACACTGAATATTGATAAGTTTGTTTCCAGGCTCATTTACCAGTTGCAAAAATATGTGGCATAACAGGGGCGAGAGATACATTCTTGCTACAAGAAGAAGGAAGTTATTTTGTCTCCCTCCATTTTGCCTCATCAGTCGGGCCTTGCAATAACGTCAGCAAGATCCCGCTTTAATTTGCCGTTCTGTCTGACTGGCCTATGCAGCCATGCTTCCCGCTTTTGTCGGAAATAATAATACAACCTTTTACGGTTTTTCTAAATGTAAAACTTTGCTGGTTCAGCCTGTGGCTCGGGAAACCAGCCTCTGCATGATAAAATCAATTTATTGACTTATAGATTCTGAGTAGACTGCTCCTGCGGCTCGGATTGTCAGATCGATCCATGTATGTGCTCACTGCAGAGTGCAGGGATAGTACAAAAAATAAAAAAGTTACATTTCCTCTTCAGGAGATGAGAAGCATTTTGTTTGAATGCCAATGTTACATCTAATATGGTACAGGTAACTGACGTTTTGAAGTTTGTTTCAAATGGGTCTTTGACAATAAATTAAATTATAGGACCATTAACTGTGCCAACGTGTCTTCCCGTCATATTTGCTGCAGCGAACGGGACCCACTCTGTCGGGTTTCACCCTCTGATACTCTTTATAAAGGATATCTTTCACACAAGTTCTCCCAGGACAAGCACAGAGCAGTATGGGATATTGACATGGTACTGACACTATTTCACAAGGGGGCTCCAGCTACATCCTTAGCTTTGGCTCGGCTCTCATAATGTAGTTATCCTCATGGCGCTGGTCAGCGCAACGGGTTCAGTCACTACATGTTGTGACTGGACAGGATGGTTACATCTGCAAATAATATTATATTTTAATGTTTAGTTAAGCAGAACAGACGTGAGGTCTCAAACTAGTTTCATGGCATACCTGATGTACCTTTTGGTTATGTATGGTCACACATATACAACAATACGACAAGGTCACCAAGATACTTGGAGGCTCTGAACTAGCAATGTTTGTTAATTACAAAAACTTTATAAGAAGGTATTGGTTCAGACCATCTCCAGGTGGTTAAAACTGGTTTTGGCTCATGCAGGAGTAGATACTGATATTTTTTCAAATCTCACTCCACCAGGGCTGCTACAACATCAGCAGCAAAGGTTATGTACGTTCCGCTGGACCACATCCTAGCGGCTGCAGGATGGTTGAACGAACGAACGAACTTTCAGAACATTTCATAATAACCTATTGCCAGACCAGGGGTTTTTGCCAATTCTATTTTAGGTTCAGTGGCTAAGTTTATACCCAGATGAGAGGAGTTACTATTATTATTATTTATTAATTATGAATGTTTCCCTCATCTGTCAATTAAGGCAGTTGTGGCTGTGTGGACTCGTCTCATGGCATGAAATCACAGAGCTTTCAAATCTTCACGGAATCACTCACGTGACTCTGAAGTAAAATAGTAAGATTAAATGTGAACTTACCAGTTTGAAGTTTGATCTTTATTTGATGAGGAGTTACGATGAGCGATTACGTGCCCTCCGCTCCCAACCCTCGTAACATAAAGATCATCTGGTAATTCTAGTCTTCTCTAAGTCTTACTATGTTACTTTGACTACTGTTATCTGTGATTTCACACCGCTGCTTTGAAGATTGACGTGCATGCGGACTGGTGGGGCTTCTTCACGTAATCGCTCACCGTAACTCCCAATAAAATAAAGATCAAACTTCAAACTGGTAAGCTCGTTTAATCTTACTATTTTACTTCGGAGTCATGTGAGTGACTACGTGAAGAGCCCACCAGCCGGCATGCGCATCATTACGTCTAACGCATGGCGCACGACTGGCTGGCAGGCGCGTCGCTCCTCCAGCGGTAAGTTTCAAACCTGAAGGTAAGTTTCGAACTTATTTTTCAGGTTGTGCTTTTTCCTTGCAGGAAGCTCTTTTACAGAGTTCCTGCTGGATGACGTTCCGGGGTCTAATCCTGTCTCCGCGGGGAAACCCGGCTCGGGGAAACCCGGCTATGGAGACCGCGAGGAATCCCGGCTCCGTGGGGAGACCCGGCTCGGCGGGGAAACCCGGCTCGGAGAAACCCAGCTACGAAAGCCGTGGGAAATCCCGGCTCCGGGGGAGAATGGGCAGCCGGCGGCGGTCGGGTTCGCTACCCAAGGGCGGTCAGCGACTCCAGACTCCGGCAGCCCCGAGAAGCTGTGCAGCAGAACGGAGTCCAAGAGGCCTGGACTGGATCAAGTCAGGCTGGGAGGGTTCCCCTCCATGGATGGAGCATGGATGCGGCCGCAGGGCATTCATCCCACTGAGGAGATGCTCCATCCTGATATGGTCTGTGGACGGGGCCATATCAGCGCAGGTCTTGTAGGGGACCTGCAGCAGCGCCTGTTGCAGGGCTGCTTACAAATCTCCCTCTCTGTGGAGGGGAGTGCAAGGAGTCAGTGTGTGACTGACTCTCAACGCGGGAGTATGTCCGTGAAACATACTGGAGTGCATGCGTGAGGTTCAAGAATTCTGTCATGGCATCAAGGGGGGTGATATCCATGCAAACGGAAGAGCTGCTGCACGGAAGAGTTGGTTTCCAGCCTATGGCAGAAAACCTGGTGGGGAGGGGGGAAGAGTTGCCCCTCACATCACAAGCTTCCTGAGCAACGCTATCTGGGAATACTATGCATGGTGAGGCCAGCAATGTCCAGCCGCCGAATCTTCTCCTTGAAGAAGACCAAGCCAAACAGGTTAAAAACCTGGATGAGGAAGTAATGCTGTTGGGCCAGTCAAGGTACCTACGACCAGCAAAAGCCTCACCGTTTCGGCGACAACACCCCTACGGGCCCTGAGGCCAGTTCAGTGGTGGATAGAGCATCTCATGGAAAACATGCTCCACCATGATATACTCCAAGGAACAGAGTCATATCAGCGCAGGTCTCGGGGGCCCGCGGCAATGCCTGGTGCAGGGCTGCATTATATCTCTCCCTCTGAGGAAGGGAGTGTAGGCAATCAGTCTTGGACATTAGAACCTGAGGACGGAAATATAACCCACATCAGGGGCCTTTGGGCTTACAATAAGACCACCAGTAACCATGGAGGTATGTGGGTCTGTTTTTTTCCGATACATAGGGTGTGTAGACTAGTCACGAGTTGGTAATAGTTTATACTTGTTTTTGCACGAATGTTGATGGATAACCAGATCCATTTATAACTGAAAAGATAACACCTGATCAGTTTATGCTGCACAGTATACAAGGATTCCAAATTGCCACCCATACAATATTCACCAAATTTGACCTATTCATTCCAAACAAAAAGGATTTGGGTATACAAGCAGATATCCAAACAAGCAAAAGATGGATAATGTTGGATCACCCTTGATTAACTCACATTCACATGTGCAGTATAGACTTTTTAGATAGAAAACTTTGTTACTGTCTAACAACTGAAATCCATGGGGTACTTTATGGCATGCATCAATCTCAAAAATGCATACTATTCAGTTCCCATTGACAGGGTTCACCGGAAATATTTGAAATTTAGCTGGATGGGCAACGATTGCAGTTAAAGCGTTGCGAAATGGGCTAACCAGCTCCCCGGGTATTTACCAAATTACCAAGTCAGTGCTTGGGCTGCTCAAAGCTCAAAAATACATATTTTTGGCCTATCTGGATGATATTCTGAATACGCTGAATCTTGCTACATTAGCTGTTCAGCCGCAAAACTAATATTTGAGAAATTAGAGTTTCACATCCATCCAGTTAACTTTAAGTTGATACCAACTAGAGTTATAGATTGTGATTTACCTTTAACTCTAATTGTCTGTGACTCCGCCCTGGGGCAAGAGATTAGAACTAATGGAAGCTAGTAACAATCTTGTTGTTTATTCATCAAGTGGCCAGTGTAATTCGCAATTTAGTGGCTGTTTTCTCAGCTGCGTAATTGTGTCCTTTGCATTATCAAACTTACATCGTGCAAAGGAGAAAGCTCTCAAGTACCATGTAGGTCATTGTTTGAGACCTATGCTATTACCAGCTGAAGCTATAGTCACAATGATGGACAAACAGTATTCAGCATTGCTCCAGTACTTTTGGTCATTAAACCTTCAGTTATATTACAAACTGATGCTAGTGCTCAAAGATGGGAAATTACTATCCCATCTCTAGTCACAGAGGCAGAGGGATGTGCATGAGTTACCAATCCCCCAGTTATATGGTATCAACTACCTAAAATCACTAGGTGCGTTCTTTGGGTTAAAGGCTTATTGTGCAATTATGTATATCTGCATGCTCACCAACAAGTTGACACACTACGGTGGTGGCATATATTAATCACATGGGTTCAATCAAGCTAATATCCTGTGATAGTTTACCTAACCTAATTTGGCGCTGGTGTGTCATCACGTAAATCAATGACAACACAGAATGGATGTTGGATCACAAAGTGTTAATGACATTGTGGCTCGATGAAACAACAAATGTCGTTTTGTTTGCATCTAGTCTCAATCACCAGTTGCGAAAATATCTAGCATGGTGGCCATTCTCAGGGGCAGCGGTGATGGATGAATTCTCGCTACACTGGGGAGGAATGTTCTTTATGGCTTTCCTCCATTTTGCCTCATCAGTCGGTGCTTGTTTAAAATCCAGCAAGACTCCGCCTCAGGCTTTTGATAGTGCCTGACTGGCCTACACAGCCATGTGTCCACTTATAGAAACTTATAATATTCTTAAGGGGTTGGATAGGCTAGATGCAGGAAGATTATTCCCGATGTTGGGGAGGTCCAGACCAAGGGGTCACAGCCTAAGGATTACGGGGAATTCCTTTAGGACCGAGATGAGGAAAACATTTTTCACACAGAGAGTGGTAAGTCTCTGGAATTATCTGCCACAGAAGGTAGTTGAGGCCAGTTCATAGGCTATATTTAAGAAGGAGTTAGATGTGGCCTTGTGGCTAAAGGGATCAAGGGGTATGGAGAGAAGGCAGGTACAGGATACTGAGTTGGATGATCAATCATGATCATATTGAATGGCGGTGTAGGCTCGAAGGGCCGAATGGCCTACTCCTGCACCTATTTTCTATGTTTCTATACTGCATATGATAACAGAGCCTTTTTTAGCTGTTCCCAAACGCAGAAAGCTGCTGGTTTACCCCGTGACTGGGGAGAACCATCCCCTGCTTGAGCGAATCAAATTGTTGGTTTGCAGACCATGAGAAGACCTTTCCTGGGGTATGGACTGTCAGGTTGTACGGTGGATGTGATCACTGCGGAATGCAAGTGTCCTGTTTACAGTCCAATATATCGTATGACACACAACGTATAACAGATGTCTTGGGTTTCCTCTCAAAGCTATATCTCATGAGAGATGGAGTTATAGTGCTATAAATTGTGCCAGAAGTGCCGTGGTGTCATATTTCCTGCTGGGGTCGGGACACCCGTTGTTGGGTCTGGACCTCTGATATCTAGATTTATGAAGGTTATCTTCAAATCAAACTCCCCCAGGCCCAGGTACTCGGAGATATGGGATGTTTATGTCCTGCTGATGCTGCGTTGCCATTGGGCTCCAGCTACATTCCTGTCCTCGGTCTAAATCACCTACAAAGTGGTTATCCTCATGACGCTGGGTTCAGCGCAATGGGTCCAGTCTTTGCATAAGCTACGACTGGACAGGATGGTTACACCTGCAAATAATATGATATTTTATGTTCATGACTTAGCCTTGCAGAGTAGACCGTGGGTGTCAGGTCTCAAACTAGTTTTCATGGCATACCCCATGGACCTTTGGTTGTGTGTGTGGTTACACATCTACAACAGTACATTATGTCACCTAGAGTCTTAGAGGCTCTGAACTAGCAATGTTTGTTAGTTACAAAAAACCTCATACATAGGTATCAGTATAGACCATCCCCAGGTGATTAAAATGGGTTTTGGCTTATGCAGGAGTGAACACTGATGTTTTCAAATCTCACTCCACCAAGGCTGCAACAACATCAGCAGCGAGGGTTATGGTTGTTTTGCTGGACCTCATCCTAGCAGCTGCAGGATGGTGAAACAAGTGAATTTCCAAATGTGTTATAACAAACCCATTACCAGACCGGGGGTATTTGTCAACTCTATTTTTAGGTTCTGTTTTATAATTCCTCCTGGATGAGTGGGATTACTATGATTATCATTTCATCATTAAAATGCATCAGCATGTTTAAATCTTTGTCGTGCTTTATTAAATTTCACTCATCCCTGGTCAATTGATGCAATGTGTGACGCATGGACTCATGTCCACGGCATGAAATCACAGAGCTTTGAAATCTTCACTAGACTCCAAAGTAAAATAGTAAGATTAAATGAGAACTTACCAGTTTGAAGTTTGATCTTTGAGCGATTACATGAAGAGCCCGCCAGCCCACACACGCGTCAATTTTCATAGCAGTGGTGTGAAATCACAGATAACAGTTGTTGAACTGAATATACTAAGATTCGAGAAACTAGAACTACCAGCTGACCTTTATGAGAAAGGGTTAGGAGTGGAGGGCACGTAATCCCTCATTGTAACTCCTCATAAAAATTAAAGATCAAACTTCAAACGTAAGTTCTCGTTTAATCTTACTATTAATTTTGCTAATTCACTAAAGATAATCCCCCTTTCCCTCTCACCCCTCCTCCTTTCCCCTCCATCTCCCTCCACCTCTCCCTCCCTCCGCATCCCTCTCTCCCCTCTCCCCCCCTTCCCTTCTCTCTCTCCCTACCCCGTTCTCTCTCATTCTCCCCCTCCCCTTCCTCTCTCTCCCCTCTCTCAAGTCCACCCTTTCCCCCTCTCACACCCCCCCCCCTCTCCCTCCCTCCCCCTCTCTCTCCCTCCCTCCCCCTCTCTCTCCCTCCCTCCCCCCTCTCTCTCCCTCACACACAGCGAGGCTCGGACTCCGCACCGCAGATACCGCAGCCCCCCCCCCCCGCGGCCCGGAGAAACAGACACTCCCCACTCCCTCAACGCAATGTTCCACTACTTACCTGGAGTAGACACGAGGCATTGAGGTGATTGTGTGGAGTGCAAGTAGAGATCTGAACCCGCCCGGGCCCACTGCGCATGCGCAGAGAGACAGCATCATTTTGCATCGCTACTGCATCACCGACTTTCCCCAACTGTGCAGGTCGCAATTTTTTTTTCTCCAAAATTTCCAGCGGGCCAGAACCAGTATTTCGGGTAATTTCCGTCAAAGTGGAAATGCTGATAGAGCTCCAATTTTTTTTTTTCTCAGTATTTCTTTTACTCTGGGGAAAAAAAAACACCTTGGCCAGAGGCCCCCTAGATTTTGAGGCCCTAGGCTTCAACCTATGAGGCCTGTAGGTAAATCCAGCCCTGCCGAGGCCCCCGTAGATTTCGAGGCCCTAAGCTTAAGTTTGTGAAGCTTATACGTAAATCCGTCTCTGGCCGCCAACGACTTAAGCAAAGCATCAAGAGCATTTATTTACTTCTGCTTCTGGCTACTTGTCCATGGGGAATGCATCTGCAAAATGTACCAGATATCAGGCATTTGTTTAATGCAGGCATAACAGGTCAGAGAGATTGATGTGTCTAATTCTCATGTCGCATCTGGACAGTCAAAGGCTTCGACGTTGCTTTAACCTTGACCTTGACCTTGAGCTGTCCTCTGGCACTATGAGGTTTGACCCCTCCTGCCCAATCTTCCAATTGCTGTAGCTTTCCCATTTCAACGCAGGGCAGGGAGCATACTTATGGTGGCACTGATAGTGGTACGTCAGAGGAATAGATCGGGTAAATGCACAGAATTTCTTGCCCAGAGTAGGGGAATCGAGGACCAGATGACTTGGGTTCAAGGTGAAAGGGAAAAGATTTAATAGGGATCTGAGGGGTAAGTTTTTACACAAAGGGTGGATGGATGGATCAAGCTGCCAGAGGATATAGTTAAGGCAGGGACTATCCCAACGTTTAAGAAGCAGTTGCACTGGTATATAGATAGGACAGGTTTGGAGGGATATGAACCAAACGCGGGCAGGTGGGACTAGTGTAGCTGGAACATGTGGCCAGTGTGGACAAGTTGGGCCAAAGTTTCCACAGTATCACTCTGTGACTCTATAAAGGTGAAACATAGAAACATAGAAATTAGGTGCAGGAGCAGGCCATTCGGCCCTTCGAGCCTGCACCGCCATTCAATATGATCATGATCGATCATCCAACTCAGTATCCTGTACCTGCCTTCTCTCCATACCCCCTGATCCCTTCAGCCACAAGGGCCACATCCAACTCCCTCTTAAATATGGCCAACGAACTGGCCTCAACTACCTTCTGTGGCAGAGAATTCCACAGATTCACCACTCTCTGTGTGAAAAACGATTTTCTCATCTCGGTCCTAAAAGACTTCCCCCTTATCCTTAAACTGTGACCCCTTGTCCTGGACTTCCCCAACATCGGGAACAATCTTCCTGCATCTAGCCTGTCCAACCCCTTAAGAATTTTGTAAGTCTCTATGAGATCACCCCTCAATCTTCTAAATCCCAGCGAGTACAAGCCAAGTCTATCCAGTCTTTCTTCATATGGAAGCCGTGCCATCCCAGGAATCAGTCTGGTGAACCTTCTCTGTACTCCCTCTAAGGCAAGAATGTTTTTCCTCAGATTAGGAGACCAAAACTGTACGCAATACTCCAAGTGTGGCCTCACCAAGACCCTGTGCAACTGCAGTAGAACCTCCCTGCTCTTGTACTCAAATCCTTTTGCTATGAATGCCAACATACCATTCGCTTTCTTCACAGCCTGCTGCACCTGCATGCCTACTTTCAATGACTGGTGTACCATGACACCCAGGTCTCGCTGCATCTCCCCTTTTCCTAATCGGTCACCATTCAAATAATAGTCTACCTTCCTGTTTTTGCCACCAAAGTGGATAACCTCACATTTATCCACATTATACTGCATCTGCCATGCATTTGCCCACTCACCCAGTCTATCCAAGTCATCCTGCAGCCTCCTAGCATCCTCCTCACAGCTTACACTCCCCCCAGCTTCATGTCATCCGCAAACTTCGAGATGTTGCATTAAATTCCCTCGTCTAAATCATTAATCTATATTGTAAATAGCTGGTGTCCCAGCACTGAGCCTTGCGGCACCCCACTAGTCACTGTCTGCCATCCACATCAATACTGAACCACCAATACCGTGTGCTTTAAGTTTGTATACCAATCTCTTGTGTGGGGACCTTGTCGAAAGCCTTCTGAAAGTCCAGATACAACACATCCACTGCTTCTCCCTTATCCACTCTACTAGTTACATCCTCAAAAAATTCAATAAGATTCGTCAGACATGATTTACCCTTCGTAAATCCATGCTGACGTTGTCCAATTGTCACCACTTTCCAAATGCGCTGCTACCCATCTTTAATAATTGACTCTAGCAGTTTCCCCACTACCGATGTTAGACTAACTGGTCTGTAATTCCCCGTTTTCTCTCTCCCTCCCTTTTTAAAAAGTGGGGTTACATTAGCTACCCTCCAATCCTCAGGAACTACTCCAGTATCTAAAGGGTTTTGAAAAATTATCACTAAGGCATCTGCTATTTCTGGGGCTACTTCCTTAAGTACCCTGGGATGCAGCCTATCTGGCCCTGGGGATTTATCGGCCTTTAATCCATTCAATTTACCCAACACCATTTTCCGGCTAACCTGGATTTCACTCATTTCCTCCATCTCATTTGACCCGCGATCCCCTGCTATTTCCGGCAAATTATATATGTCTTCCTTAGTGAAGACAGAACCAAAGTAGTTATTCAATTGGTCTGCCATGTCCTTGTTCCCCATGATCAATTCACCCGTTTCTGACTGCAAGGGACCTACATTTATTTTAACTAATCTTTTGCGCTTCACATATCGATAAAAACTTTTGCAGTCAGTTTTTATGTTTCCTGCCAGTTTTCTTTCATAACTCCATTTCCCTTTCCTAATTAAGCCCTTTGTCCTCCTCTGTTGGTCTCTGAATTTCTCCCAGTCCCCTGGTAGGCTGCTTTTTCTGGCTAATTTGTACGCTTCATCTTTTTCTTTGATACTATCCCTGATTTTCCTCGATATCCACGGATGCGCCAACTTCCCTGATTTATTCTTTTGCCATACTGGGATGAACAATTGTTGTAGTTCATCCATGCAGTCTTTAAATGCCTTCCATTGCATATCCACCGTCAACCCTTCAAGAATCAATTGCCAGTCCATCTTGGCCAATTCACTCTTGTGACCATAATATTATGGACAATGAACTTCCAGCCATCTGGAGCTAATACAGTATTTGCTGAAGAAATCTGGATCACATCGCTGCTTATGGGGAGGTTGCTGAGTTCCTGTCTGTTCAAAGAGAACTGATTACATTTCCTCTCCCTTGCCATGGACCAACAGGTAGAGTGAGGGAGTGAGTGAAGGCATTGTAGAATTGTAGCCTTCTCAAAGGGATTTACAGATGAAATCAGCGTTCATTTCAATCAGTGCATCTCTTTCCTAGTTGATTTTGTAAACCTGGATCACAATGGACCACATTATGTGTGCCGTGGAAGTTGATAGCAAAGAAGGATAAAAACTGCCATTAAAGAAATCAGGGACTGATTGCACGTTGTACACAGTTGACCCAAGACGTCGCCCATTCCTTTTTTCCAGAGATGCTGCCTGACTCCAGCTTTTTGTGTCTATCTACACAGTCCTCAGTCATCCATCCGAGGCCTCTGAGTGTCTGACCTGCTGAAGCAGCAGGTGTGCGGACATGTGCATTAGTGTCGCATTGCCTGCAGTGTGGCCTTCTCCACCTTTCCTTCAGGCAATAGTAGCCTGAACTATCAGAACCCCTTGTGCAGAAGAAAGCTTTTACAACACTGCGTTGGGCTGATCTTGGACCTAGACTTCTCTGCCTTCCTTTATGGGCTCCATTTTAGTGCCGAGTGAGAAATAAACTGTGTGGGGGTCTGTTTAACTTGAAGTGTAAGTTGCACTTGAAGCTTCACACCCTGGAACACTGGCTCAGTTTAGTTTAGTTTAGTTTGGAGATACAGCACGGAAACCGGCCCTTTAGCCTACCAAGTCTTCACCCACCAGGGATCCCTGCATATTAACACCATCCTACACACACTGGGGACAATTAACTTTTTTACACAAAGCTAATTAACCTCCAAACCTGTATGTCTTTGGAGTGTGGGAGGAAACCGAAGATCTCAGAGAAATCCCATGCAGTCATGGGGAGAACAATAGACAATAGGTGCAGGAGTGGGCCATTCGGCCCTTCGAGCCAACACCGCCATTCAATGTGATCATGGCTGATCATCCACAATCAGTATCCCGTTCCTGCCTTCTCTCCATATCCTTTAACTCTGCTATCCATAAGAGCTCTATCTAGCTATCTCTTGAAAGCATCCAGAGAACCAGCCTGCACCGCCCTCTGAGGCAAAGAATTCCACACACTCACAACTCTGTGTGTGAAAAAGTACATGCAAACTCTGTACAGACAGCACCCGTAGTCGTGATCAAACCCCGGTCTCTGGCGCCGAAAGCGCTGTAAGGCAGCAACTCTACCGCTGCGCCACCAGAGCAACAGACCCAGAGTCACCTGTAATTAATATAGCTGCTGATGATGGTCTTACCCCAGAGCCACCAGCCACATAACTCAAATGATGAACAGGCTTCTAACCATCTCATTACCATCATGCCTGAAACGTATTAGAGTCAAGACTCAAGCATCAAGAGTGTTTTATTGCCATATGTCCCGGATAGAACAATCAGATTCTTACTTGCAGCAGCACAACAGAATACCTGAATGCACAGCCATTTCTGATTGAATGTTTAAAACATGTTAATAATAACAGTACATAAAGCTGGATAATGTCGTTTTACAGGTGCTTTATGGACAACAGGTAAATATGAACAGATGTTTGTGGGTGGAAGGACAATGTGGAGAAGTCTCTAGTTTTGTAATAAATGTACAGGGTACAACAGCAGATTTAAACTAAACATTTATTAAATATTGGTCAGCCCTCACGAGGTGTACAGTGTTCCATTCAATTCAGAAGGAGGTCAAGGATTTAGAAAGGGAACTAAGAAGATTAATGGAATTACACTAGGGAAGCAGGACTTCAATTATGAGGAGTGACTGGAAAAGCTCCCTGGGAACAGAGGTTTGAAGAGGAAATTCCACAGGCATGTTCAACAACATGAAGCCTGTTGATAGACTTGGTAGAAGGGGTGTTTAGAATGGCAGAAGGCGTTAAAGTGATTGGCAAAACAACAGGGGTAACATGATTAAACATGATGCCACAACACATGTTGTCAAGTCTGGAGAGGTGCAGAATGTTTAAAAACTAGCAAGGAAATATTTCAGGATGGAGTTGTTCCTTTGTTGAGCTTGATTGAGAGGAATAGATTGGGTAGATGCACAGAGCCTCATGCCCAGAGTAGGTGAATCGAGGACCAGAGCACATAGGTTTATGGAAAAGATTTAATTGGAATCTGCGGGATAACTTTTTTACACAAAGTGTGCTAGGAGTATGGAACAAGCTGCCAGAGGAGGTAGTTGAGGCAGAGACTATCCCAACATTTAGGAAACAGTTAGACAGGTACATGGATAGGACAGGTTTGGATGGATATAGATCAAATGCAGGCAGGTGCGACTGGTGTAGCTGGGATATGTTGGCCGGTATCGGTATATCTGACAGAGACTTGGCAGGCTGAATGGTCTCCTCCGTTGGCAAATCAAAGCAGGGTAGAATATTCACAGTGAATGGTGGGTAGTGCTGCAGAATAAAGGAGCCTGCACCAGCACTGCCCGGCTGCTTGCATGTCATCATTGATGCTTAACAAAATGTAATTTTTAAAGGACACCATTCTGGGAATTTTTTTTGTCTTTCTTTGATACTATCAAGTGGGATGCCCTTGTCCACACTCTGCCAATATCCATCTTAATTTGAAGACAACCCATTGACTCCAAAACGTCTGCAGGCACTGTGATGGATTAACATTATTCTCAACCTCTTTATTGAGAACGCATAGGTAATGCATCGGGTCAGGTCCCTTCTGCAGACATTTCTTCGGGTCATAAGTGATAGGAGCAGAATTAGGCCATTCGGCACATCTACTCCACTCCGCCATTCAATTATGGCTGATCTGTGTCTCCCTCCTAACCCCATTCTCCTGCCTTGTCCCCATAACCTCTGTCACCCGTACCAATCAAGAATCTATCTATCTCTGCCTTAAAAATATCCATTGTCTTGGCCTCCACAGACGTCTGTGGCGAAGAATTCCACATATTCACCACCTTCTGACTAAAGAAATTCTTCCACATCACCTTCCTAAAGGAACGTCCTTTAATTCTGAGGCTATGACCTCTAATCCTAGACTCTCCCACTAATGGGTCGGATCAGGACCTTACTTGAAAAGCAGGGTCCTAATCCAAAACATTACATAAGGTGCGGCCTGACCAGCTGAGTTACTCCAGCACTCTGTGGGTTTTTTTGTCAACTAGCATCTGCAGTTCTTTGTTTCCATAAAGCTCTTTATTCATGGTTCAGACGCATGGCCACTGCATCGCTGTGTTTTGATCACGGTCTGGATAGTGGCATCCCTCAATTAATGGGACGGAATTTGTGCCAGATCTGAGCAACGGATGTTTGCTTTATTCAAGGTTATGTTTTATCAGGAACCATCACCGATTGCACTCAGCATTTTAGCAGGTGGAATCTATCTGGTGAAGCAATCTGTAGGACAATTATTTGTTCATATTCCAGGCAAGTGTGTCATTATAAATCAGGGCTTGTATTTCAGCAGCAAAATACAACACCTGATGATAAATATGCTTCTGAAAATGCAATCATCCCCAGACATGTAATCATTCATGTGCAGCAATGGCATTTTTGAATGCCAAGCGGTTAGAAAGTAAAACATTCATTTAAAAAAATATATAACACTCACAGGATGCAATTACCATCTGAAATGTTATTTTACCTATAGACCATGAGCAAAAACACAAAACTGGCCCTTTGACCCGGGAGAAGCAATGCACTTATTGACTTATCACAAAACTGATCGCAATCATTATTTGTGTGCATTGTTATGTTGCTCGGAGGTTGGTCAGCATATTCACTATAATCTCCGACAGTATTAGTCCTTGGATACTTTTTAAAATCAGAATTTTCATAGGGCATCACCTTACCCCATTTTCCCATTTCACATAGGTACTTTTGCTTTTATAGTTTTTTACAATTCTTGGCTAATGAAGCTCTTTTAGACATAGTGAGATACATTCAAGAAATGGGAGGGAAGCCTTTCAGTTCAATTCAGTTTAGCTTATTGTCACGTGTACTGAGGTACAGTGAAAAGCTTTCATTGCGTGCCAACCAGTCAGCGAAAGACCATATATTATAATAGTTAAGTCATTTACAGTGAATAGGTACATGGTAAGGAAATAGAGTTTAGTGCAAGGTAAAGCCTGATCAAAGATAGTACGAGGGTCACTAATGAGGTAGCTATTAGTTCAGCACTGCTCTCTGGTTGTGATAGGATGATTCAGTTGCCTGATAACAGCTGGGAGTTAATTGTCCCTGAATCTAGAGGTGTGCGTTTTCACACTTCTATACCTTTTGCCTGATGGGAGAGGGGAGATGAGGGAGTGACCAGGGTGCGTCTATGCTGAAGAAGATATCCATATACACTATTTGTCATTTGCCTGCATTTGACTGATATCCCTCTAGATCTAGCCTATCCCTATACCTGTCTAAATGTCCCTTAGCTATTATTTTTGTACCTACATCAATCTTTCTCTTTGGCAGCTGGTTCCATATATAGGTAGGTACCACCCTCTGTGTGACAACATAGCCCGTCAGTTCGCTAGTAAATCATTTTCCTCGTACTTTAAATCTGTGATCTCAAGAATTTGTTCCTCCAATCCTGGGAAAAAGGCTGTGTGCCTTTTCACCCTATGCATGCCCCCTGGTGATCTTATACCTCTCTTTAAGGTCAGCCCTCTGTCTACTGTATCTCAAGGAATAAAGTCTCAGCCTGCCCAATCTCTCACTATAACCGGGTTGCGCCAGCAATGGCTACCTTGGCAACAGTGTGTCTGTCTCTTCCTTCTATGTCATTTTAATAGAATGTGTTAAATGTATGTTTTTAGTGTTATTTTGTTTCATGTGGGGGGGGGGGGGGTAGGGGGTGGGGAGGTTGGGGGAAATGTTTTTTAATCTCTTATCTGGACGATCATGCAATTTTCTTCCGTATCGTATCTCTGTTCGCACTGCGGCCTGACATCGAGGAGTTGGCGGCCTCTGCTGGAGACCGACTTCAGGAGCTCCAACCGCAGGACCTTGCGGACTTTAACATCGTGGAGCTTACGGTCTCTGGTTAGAGACCGACATCGGGAGCTCCAAGCTGCAGGAGCTTTGTTCGCCCCGATGCGGGAGTTTTGATCGCCCCGACGCGGGAGTTTCGATCCCGTCAGGGCGATCATGGGAGAATAAAGCCTCAACCATGGGAGAATAAAGAGGAAGAAGTTTGGACTTTATTGTCTTCCATCATAGTGAGGAATGTTGGAATCTTCTGTGGTGGATGTTTATGTTAACTTTTATGTACTTGTGTGTCTTGTTCATTCTTTTTTTAGTATGGCTGCATGGTAAATCAAATTTCACTGCACCTTAATTGGTACACATGACAATAAACTTATCTTGAAACCTTAACTCAATCCCTTGGATCCTGTCAATCTCATCAATCTTTTCTGCATTCTTTCCAGCTTAATTGGCATTTTTCCTTTAATAGGATGACCAAAGCCGAACACAATACTCCAACTATGATCTCACCACCTCCTTGTGCAATCGCAACCTAATATCTCAACTTAGGTACTTGGTGTCCTAACTGATGAAGGCCATCATTCCAAAAGCCTCCTTTACCACCCTGTCTCCCTGTGATGACACTCTCAGGCAACTTGTGCTCTTTGGTGCTATTCTACAACCCCCGCCAGGATCCTATCATTCTCCGTGAATATTCTATCCTGCTTTGACTCGGAGGAGGAGACCCTTTAGTCCATCAGGATTCTGTCAGAACTACATCACCCTGAAATATTTTCTTGCTACTATTTAAACATTCTGCAACCCTTCAGAAATCACAAGCCAGATCTTACAACATGTGGTGTGGTAAAATGTTTCACTGTGGGCTTTTCTTGCCCATCACTTTAATTCCTTCTGCCATTGTGAACAGTCCCCTCTATTGAGTCCAGCAAAAGACTTCATGTTGTTTAACATGCCTGTGAAATTGCCTCTTCGAACCCCTGCTCCATGGGGACTACTCCAGCTTTTCCAGTCCCCCCTCATAATTGAAATCCTGCTTCCCTAGTGTAATTCCATTAATCTCCTTTGTTCCCTTTCTAAATCCTTGACCTCCTTCTGAATTGAACGGAACGCCATACACCTCCTGAGGCCTAACCAACATTCTACAAATGTTTGGTAGAAATGTGTTGTTGTACGTTGTACATTCATTACAAAACTAGATCGTACGCTTCTCAAGTCGCCACGATTTGTCCTTCCACCCACAAACTGTCCCTGGAGCTTCTTTAAAATTAAGATAATCCTGCTTTATATATCTGTTCTTGTCAATATGCTTTTAAAATTAAATTAGAAATGGACCGAGTTACGGATATGGGAACATAAGAGTGAACATGACTATTGTGAACATGACATTGTATATTAATGGTTTGGATGAGGGGATTGAAGGCTTTGTGACCAAGTTTGCGGATGATAGGAAAAGAGGCAGGTAGTGTTCAGAAAGCAGGGACTGCAGAAGGATTTTGACTGACTGGAAGAGTGGGCAGAGAAGTGGCAGATGGACTATAGTGGAGCAAAGTGTGGAGTCATGCATTGTGGTAGTTGGAATAAAGGAATAGACTATTTTCTAAATTGTGGTGCAAAGGGACTTGGGAGTGCTGGTGCAGGATTCACACAAAGTTAATCTGCAAATCGATTTGGTAGTAAAGCAAACTCAATGTTAGTATTTATTTCAAGAGGGCTTGTATAAAAAAACAGGGATGTAATGCTGAGGCTCTATAAGTCGCTGGTCAGGCCACATTTGGAATATTGTCAGCAATTTTTGGGCACCATATTCGAGGAAGGATGTGCTGGCCCTGGAGAGGGTCAGAGGAGATTTACAAGAATGATCCCAGGAATGAATAGGTTAACCTATGATGAGCATTTGTCGGCACTGGGCCTGTACTTGCTAGAGGGGGACCTCATTGAAACATACAGAATAATAAAAGGCTTGGATAGAGTGAATGTGGAGAAGATGTTTCCACTATTGGGAGAGCTTAGGACTAGAGGTCATAACGTCAGAATTAAAGGACGTTCTATTAGTAAGAAGATGAGGAGGATGTTCTTCAGTCAAAGGGTGGTGAATCTGTAGATTTCTTTGCCCCAGAGGTCTGTCGAGGCCAAGTTAGTGGATATTTTTAAGGCAGAGATAGATTTTTGATTAGTACGGGTGTCTGAGGTCATGGAGAGAGGGCAGGATAATGGAGTTCGGAGGAGAGATTTATCAGCTATGATTGAATGATGGAGTAGACTTGATGGGCCAAATGGCCTAATTCTACTGCTATCCCTTATGACCTTATGACTGCTCTTTCTAGCACAAGTATGGTGGGCTGCATGGTCTGACTTCCCATTCTCTAAAACACTTATTCAATTTAATCATTGTATTTGCAGTTGAAGGGCAGCAAGTGGACAGATCATTGGTGAAGAGGTGACGTGAGGACATTTGTTAGAGGTCATGAACCTAGGATCAGTACTTGAGAAAAACCTTAGAGTAATGTTGATTTTACTTCGGAGTCATGTGAGTGACTACGTGAAGAAGCCCCGCCTGGCGCTAGAACGGCATTACGTCGACGCTGACGGCAGAAGCAAGAGCTGCAGAGCGCAGCTCCTCGCAGCGGCCGGAACGGACCCGCAGGTAAGTGCAAAGAAAAGAGGGGACGTTCTAAAAAAGACGTTACGCTGGTAGAACCAGCAAAAGTGAAAGTAAAATTTAAAATCAGAGTCACGCTGGCGTACTGATTTAGCCAGATAATAAAAAAAAAAAAGAAAAATGGAGAAGTCTCAAAGGAAAATTTCGCGGGTAAAAAGATCGTCCCGGGGTGAAGCTAAAGAGTCGGGACAAGAGTTTAGTGCAGATCCGGTTCCGATACCGGTGGCAGCTGATTCACCCGTTAGTGAGACTATAATTTCTCCAGAAATGCAAACCACGGAAGAAAATGTTCCTAGAAAAAGTAAAAAGAAATCCGTGAGGCCCGTGGTTTCTGATAGTGACTCTGATAATGAAAGTCCTCCGGATAATAAAGCTATATGGCTTAAAATGGAACATATGGAGAAAGTACTCCAAAATATAATGAGACAAGGGTCACAGTACCCAGAAGTTTCCCAAAATGACCCTGAGGGGTTTGAATATCCAGAATATGGCTATGTGCCAAATTGGGAATTTGAAACTCCAGACCCAGGATTAAGGGCGGAGGAAGTCTCATTGGATATAATTCCAAGTGTATCAGGGCTACAAAGGACAGACCCTGCAAGTGGTGATGTGGATTATGAGTGCACACACACGAATAAAAAAGAAGAGGCCAGATGTGCCTGATATGGCAAATGATTTTGCTATACCTGAAGGAAGTGGTGAGGCTATGGAAGAAAACCTAGCTGCCAGTATTAATTATATGGTATCTCACCAACTTCAAGATTCTGTGATGATTGAAACAGCAGAATTATATAAAACACCGGAAAATTGCACCTCATTGAAGGTACCTACGGTTAATCCGTCTATATGGACGCCTATGACTCCAGGCATGAGAGGACAAGAAATAAGATTTCAAAGAATCCTCAAATTGATTTCAGCTGCCATTACTGCTTTTGGAAGGCAAATGGAGGGGTCGGAAATGGTTAAAATCCAAAAAGATACTTTGGGCTTATTGTGCAATTCCTTCTATGAAACTAATTGTATGAGGAAAATTTCGATTCGGCCCATATTTCATCCAAAGTTTGCAGGTCTGTGTCGATCAAGTGGTGTTCAAGCTCCTGGTTATCTATTTGGAGAGAACCTGCCTAAGCAAATAAGAGAAATGGATGAAGAGGCTAAATCTATTAGCCACATGAGACCTTTCGTTTTTGGACAAAAAAGGTATTTTTCGTCAAGAAGGGGATTTAATTTTGGAAACAGAGGCAGGAATATGATAAGAAAATATTACCATCTGACACAGCCTAATGTTCACCCGTATACGGGGAGAAGGAGACCACCACGTTCATATGGAGAGGTACAAAAAATGTATTCTATTCTTAAAGAAACTGTGGACAAATCTCCAGTTGGAGGGAGATTACAAATGTTTTATGATGAATAGCTTGCCATCATATCTGATCGGTTTATTTTACAAACAGTTTCAGGAGCTACTATAACATTTAAAGAAGGTGTTAACTCTCCGGTACAAAATAAACCTGCTTATGGTTTCATGTTTTCTGCAATTGAAGAGGCAGAAATTAATGTGGAAATTGACAAATTGTTTAAAAAAGGTGTTATTGAAAAAACTGTTGAACATAAACATCAATTTGTGTCAAATATATTTCCAAGAAGTAAAAAAGATGGTGGTTGCAGAATTATTCTGGACCTTACAAATTTTAATACATTTGTCGAGTATAAACATTTTAAGATGGGTTACCAGACATTGATCTGTTTGCATCAAGATTAAATCATCAATTGCCTAAATATGTGTCTTGGGAACCAGATCCAGATGCAGTAGCAGTAGATGCTTTTTCACTACATTGGGGGAATATGTTCTTTTATGCCTTTCCGCCATTTGCTCTGGTTCAGCAATGTCTGAAGAAAATAGAACAAGATTCTGCCGCAGGATTATTGGTGATTCCAAATTGGCCGACCCAACCATGGTTCCCATTGATGTTAAACATGATTAAAGAACCATATATGTCAATTCCTAGCAGCAGTGATTTATTAATAAAACCGGTAACCAAAGAAATTCATCCATTACATGCTTATATGAATTTGTTAATCTGCAGGTTTTGACCAGACCACTACAAGAGCTTGGATTGTCGGATAGAACTATGGATATTATAGTCGCATCATGGCGAGATAGCACTCAGAGACAATATATGACACATATAAAGAAATGGGAAAATTTTTGTAGACAATCAAATATATCCAATCATACTGTGAACATTGCAAACATATTGGAGTTCCTTGCCGAGTTGCATTTGAACAAGCACTTAAGTTATAGTGCCATTAATAGTGCACGTAGTGCCTTATCATCTTATTTAGGACAAATCTCTGACCAGAAATCAATTGGATCACATCCATTAATATCCAGATTTATGAAAGGAATCTTTAACAAAAATCCACCCAAACCAAGATATACAGAAATTTGGGATGTCAGCATTGTACTTACTTTACTTAGGCAATGGACTCCAATCAAGGTTTTATCATTGGAAAAGTTAACATTTAAATTAGAAATGTTAATGGCATTGGTTTCAGCTCAAAGGGTGCAAACATTACAAATGCTACGTTTAGACTGTATGCATGTGGCTGCAGATAACATTGTGTTTTATGTTTACGATCTGATCAAACAAAGCAGACCAGGGAGAACTGGAGCAAAGGTAATGTTTCAAGCTTACCCTATTGATCCAAAGTTGTGTGTAGTTAAACATTTGAATCAATATATAAAAGTTACCAAAACTCTTCGAGGTGATGAAAAAACATTAATGATTACGCATAAGAAACCACACACAAAAGCTTCAGTGCAAACAATCTCAAGGTGGTTAAAACAGGTGTTACTTTTAGCAGGAGTAGACACTGATGTGTTCAAATCTCACTCCACCAGGGCAGCAGCTACGTCCGCGGCGAAGTTACAGGACGTACCACTCGAACACATTTTAGAGACCGCAGGGTGGTGTAAAGAAGAAACCTTTTCAAAGTTCTACAATAAACCTGTTCACACAATGACAGGCTTTGGACACGCAGTGTTGGGTTCACTATAATCACCTGCTTTGTTTCACTATCGATTGATATTATCGATTATGTTATCACTTATATCTTTTATCACTTTGTAATGGTTTCCCCAGATGTAAAAAGGGGGTTATTATATGTTCTTTTATCATTAAAAGATTTATGGAAAGAACTAAAACTGGTCTGGTAAATGGTTTTTTACTCATCTATGTGTTGACCTAGCCGGACTGTTGTATGGAAGAATTCTACGACATGGAAAACACATAAGCTTCAAAATCTTCACGTAGTCACTCACGTGACTCCGAAGTAAAATAGGAAGATTAAACGAGAACTTACCAGTTCGACGTTTGATCATTATTTTATGAGGAGTAACGATGAGGGATTACGTGCCCTCCACTCCCCACCCTCATAAAATAAATGATCATCTGGTAGTTCTAAATCTATGATGAGCCTTACTATCTTACTCCGGCTATTGTGTTCTGTGTTTTTCATGCCGCTGCTTTGAAGTATGCCGTTCCAGCGCCAGGCGGGGCTTCTTCACGTAATCCCTCATCGTTACTCCTCATAAAATAACGATCAAACTTCAAACTGGTAAGTTCTCGTTTAATCTTACTATTAACAATGAAAGGGAGACCAGCGTCTTAATGGAGCCTGTTCTAGGAAAATCCATAAAAGTGATGGAGGAATGTTAGCTTCTGAAAT
The DNA here is from genome assembly GCA_035221665.1 of Okamejei kenojei. Classification (NCBI taxonomy): domain Eukaryota; kingdom Metazoa; phylum Chordata; class Chondrichthyes; order Rajiformes; family Rajidae; genus Okamejei; species Okamejei kenojei. The sequence continues at coordinate 47,618,889 of CM069152.1, forward strand.
GGAATTCCACTGCAATGAATGGATAAAATCCATGCTTCGTGTGACTAGTGTGACCCTTAGCACCAATTGTTCTGCTTTACTGAGCACATTTTGATACTCTCCAGTAACACATGGTCATTTTATATGTTATACTGTTCCAGTTGACACTTGCTATGATATTCACAATATGTCTACTAGGAAGGGGCTGTAGATTCATTTAACTCTCATTTTTCAAACTTTACATTTGGACAATGATTCTAAAGCCTAACTCCAGGCACAGAATGTCCTTTTGGCTCTAAATATAGGAAGTGGATGATGTGGGTAAGCTCATTGTTTAATACACATTACGAATTCCTAATTGCTCTTGAGGAGTGTTGGAAAATCAATTTGTTTCAGCACTGAAGTCCTTAGAGTGAAGATGTTCCCAGCGCACTGCTGGGTGAGGAGTTCCAGGCTGATGTCCTGAGGCATATGAACGAAGATACATTTCCTGGGCCTGATCAGATATTTCCGAGGACACTGGACCCGGGAAATTGTATTAGAAATTTCAGATACCCTGAAGGAGAGATATGCATCATCATTAGATATGGGTGAGGTGCCAGTAATCTGGTGACTAATGTTGTGCCTCAATCTATGAAGGGTTGCAAGGGAAAGCCTAGGCAATATAGACCAGTGAGCTTAACATCTATGATAGGTAAGTTACTGAGAGGATTTTGAGGGATAAGATATATATGCATTTGGATAGGGCAGAGGCCGATTAAAGGTAGTCAACATGGTTATGTACATGGGACCCTTGAATTTGATCATGTTTTTTGAATAAGTAACCAAGACGGTCGATGAGGCAAGGCAGTAGAGTCTGTATATATCAACTTCAGCAAGATGTCTGATAAGGTTCCGCATGGTAGGCTGCTCTGGAAGTTTAAATCGCATGGCATCCAGAGGGAGCTCGCAGCCTGGATAGAGAATTGACTTTATGGAAGGAAGCAGAGGGTGGTGGCGAAAAGTAATTCTTTGGACTGGAAGCTTATGATTACTGGCGTGCCTTTGGGATTGGTGCTGAGCCTACTGCAGTTTGTGGTTTATATTAATGATTCAGATGAGAATGTGCAAGGCATGATTACCAAGTTGACTTCGCAGTCTGAAGATGGGTCTCGGCCCGAAACGTCACCCATTCCTTCTCTCCAGAGATGCTGCCTGTCCCGCTGAGTTACTCCAGCTTTTTGTGTCTATCTTCGAACCAAGTTTGCTGATGACACTGAAGTAGATGTTATCGTCGGCAAGTGCACTGATGGAGTTCGATGCAGATAGGTGTGAGGTGCTGTAGAGAATGGTAGGGTCCCTGGGAAGTGTTGTAGAGCAGAGGGATCATGGAGTGTAACCATATAACCATATAACAATTACAGCACGGAAACAGGCCCTCTCGGCCCTTCCAGTCCGTGCCGATCATTTGTTTTCCCCTAGTCCCATCTACCTGCACTCAGACCATACCCCTCCATTCCCTTCCCGTCCATATACCTATCCACTTTACTTTTAATATAGTTGCACAATTCCCTAAAAGTGACGTCACAGGGAGATAGGGTAGTCAAGAAGGCTTTTGGTACATTGCGCGTCATCAGTCAGGGTACTGAGTGTAGAACGTTCAGACAGTCTGTTACACGTGCGCAAGATGTTGGTGAGACAGCATTTGTGTTTAGTTTTGGTCACCCTGGTAAGAATGCAGAGAAGATTCATGAGGATGTTGCCAGGACTCGATGTCCTGAGATATAGAGAGAGATAGGGTAAGCTAGGACTATAACCCCTGGAGCATGGGAGGCTCAAGATGGTCTTATAGAGGTGCTTAAAATCATGAGGTAAATTGATTGGGTGAATGCACAGAGGCTTTTACGCAGGGTAGGAACATCAAGAACCAGAGGACATTGGTTTAGTGTGAGAGGGGAAAGATGCAATAGGAACCTTTGCCACATGGAGGGTGGAGACTATATGGAATGAACCATCAGAGGAGGTAGTTGAGGCAGGTACAATAAAATGTAAAAGACACTTTTACAGGTAAATAGATAGGAAAGGTTTGGAGAGATGTGGACCATGGTTGGCATGGACGATTTGGGCCGAAGGGCCTATTTCTGTGCTGTACGACTGCATGACTCGTGTTTAATTGAATTTTGGGTTTCATATTTCCTTCAGACATAAAAGGAGACCATTCAACCCATCAAATCTATATTGGCCTTTAGAGTAATCCCATCAATCTCATTTCCCTGCGTATTTCCTTGTGATCAATTCTCTCGTAAATACCTATCAACACCCCTCATGAATTCCTTCCACCTACCTGAACAAGAATTAATTTACAATGCTCAATTAACCTACCAACCAACCAAATCATCAATGTTTGTAAATACATTTTCCGTTTAGAATTTTTACCTGCTTATTTCCAGGAGGTCAGTAAAATAATAAAAGACCAGCGGTGAAAACAACAAATGTAAAGTAATGCAGAGAATGTAACTAATGTTTGAAAGGGAACAATAAATCAGTATTTCTAGTAGATTACTCCATCTGTTCCTGCATGAAGCATTGATTGCTCTGTCCTTTTGTTGCTCACGTCCAGAGCTTTATCTTTTTATTGCAAATTCTAGCTAGAGTCATAGTCATAGAGTGATACAGTGTGGAAACAGGCTCTTTGGCCCAACTTGCCCACACCGGCCCACATGACCCAGTTACACTAGACCCACCTGCCCGCGTTTGGTCTATATCCCTCCAAACCTGTCCTATCCATGTATGTATCTAACTGTTTCTTAAACGTTAGGATAGTGCTCTGGCAGCTTGTTCCATACACCCACCGCCCTTTGTGTGAAAAAGTTACCCCTCAGATTCCTATGAAACCTTTTCCCCTTTACCTTAAACCAATATCCTCTGGTCCTTACTTTGCTGTCCTTATCCCACCTCCTTACTTGAACATGCTGATCCTGCACTTTGCTCAGCTGGCCTTGAAACAGCTCCCACATGTCATAGTCATAGAGTCATAGAGTGATACAGTGTGGAAACAGGCTATTCTGCCCAACTCGCCCACACCGGCCAACAAAGTCCCAACTATACTAGTCCCTCTTGCCTGCACTTGGTCCATATCCCTCCATGTACCTGTCTAATTGTTTCTTAAATGTTGGGATAATCCCAGCCTCAACTACCTCCTCTGGCAGCTTGTTCCATACACTCACCTGGACACTTAGGCTTTTAAAAAAATGTTAATATTTTCTTAAGAAATGGATAGGTTCAGATCTAGTAATTGAATTTTGTAATTAGCTACAATTGGGTATCTAACTAATTATATGCTTTAATTTCCGGTCATCCAAGTAAGATTGTTTCATATTTGTTTCAGAATGCTTCAATCTATAATAACTGAAAATGTCTTTCATTTCTCTTAATTTTTAAGAAAGATATGGGCTTTTGACTGTCCTCGATCACAACGTTTGTGTTAAGTCAATGGAAAAGCAATAGGAAACAAGATGCTAATTTCCGAGTATGAAAATGGCCATAACTATTTTAAACTAAGATATGAAAGTGAATTAGGTGTCAAATTAAACTTCTTTTTATGCTTTATCTGATGGGATAAATTGCAGACTTGATTTTGTAATCTCAAAATTTTGTAAATTACTACACCCATCTGCCAATAAAACCTCCCCTCACCGTATCCACCTATCACTTGCCTAACCATGGCCCACACCCAACTTCTTTCTCAGCTTTCACCCCCATTTAATCTGAACAAGGGTCCTGACCCATAATGACACCCATATATGTTCTCCAGAGAGGCTATCTGACCTGCTGAGTTACTTTGAGACCCTTTGTATGTATTTGTAAATTAGCACATTCAGTCCCTTGTATCTACAAGACCCAACCTCGTACAGCGCTCTTTCAGTTAAAAATAATTATTTCTATAATTTTCTTGTAAATTCAAGTGTTTCTTGTTAACATATATTAATGCTATAATTGTGTAGTGAATTGATATTTCCATAAATTTATTAAGTAGAAATGCATCTCGTGCTGAAACCCTCATCACAACTTTGTTATCTATAGATCTGAAAATGTCAACACTGATGAGACCAAACGTAGGCTTGGCGATTGCTTCGCCCAACACCTCCGCTCAGTTCGCAATAACCAACCAGATCTCCCGGTGGCTCAGCACTTCAATCCCCTCCCATTCCGAATCCGACCTTTCTGTCCTGGGCTTCCTCCATGGCCAGAGTGAGTCCCACCGCAAATTGGAGGAGCAGCATCTCATATCCCGCTTGGGTAGTTTACACCCCAGCAGTATGAACATTGACCTCCAATTTCAGGTCATCCTCGCTTTCTCCCTCCTTCCCCTCACCTTCCCAGCTCTCCTACAGCCTACTGTCTCCGCCTCTTCCTTTCTTCTTCCCCTCCACCCCTAACTCAGTCTGAAGAAGGGCCTCAACCCGAAACGTCACCTATTCCTTCGGTCCATAGATGCTGCCTCACCTGCTGAGTTTCTCCAGCATTTTTGTCTACCTTTGATTTTTCCAACATCTGCAGTTCTTTCTTAAACATTTCAACATTCATTGTCTTTTCCCTCAGATAGGCACAAACAGCTGGAGTAACTCAGCGGGTCAGGCAGCATTACTGGAGAGAAGGAATGGGTGATGTTTAAGGTCGAGATCCTTCTGCAGACATTGCCTTTTCCCTTGTTCTCTTCTTGCTAAACGAGCTCATAAAATATCTGCTGATTTTTCTGTTGCTTGCATTGTCCCATTCACACACCGCACCTGTTCATGCCGACCTATTTGACACACAGTTAAGCCATGTCTTGTTTTCAAATCATTTATGATTCACCCCTCCTCAATCTGTAATCTCTTCCAGCCCTGACGAAAATGCAGCCATCCTGCTGTTATGCATTCACTTGGTCGCGTACAGGCTGTTGGGGGCCTGTGCTTTTGAATTCTCCACCCTCATCTAAACATCTCTCCGTTGGCCTCTGAAATATCCTACAAAGCTTCCAGTCATCCTGCCTATTCTTTGATTATGTTACTTGGTGTCAATTTTTGTTTGATAATGCTTCAATGAAATACCTTTAAAGGCGTTTGCTTCTTTAACAAAAATGTGTAGATAAAGATTGTTTAGACAACGAGCTTAGCCATAATATTGGCCGAGCTTGCACAAATTAATTTTAAGATAAACAACATTTCAAACCGTTAAATCAAAGACAGTGCCTGATCCTCTTCCAGAGCATACACAGTAAATATGAAGCTGACTGATTTCAATTCCACTGGAATAATATACAAGTATTTAACATTTAAATGGTGCTTTCAAAGTGTCAAATGACATATGATTCTTTTAATATGTAATCAAATTATTGTAATAATAGCTGGAGCAATGGCAGATTTGGGTACTTAACTTAGAAATCATTGTCAGAAATCAGATATTGCTAGATTTTTGGATATTAAGAGAATGAAGGATGTGGGGTTGGTTGAGGTTAGTGCAGGAAACTGCTGAAGCAAAAGTTTAGCCATGATCTTGTTGAGTGATGAAGTACCGGCTACTTGGTCTCTTATACAGCTCACAGCTGCAGTGACCCAGATTCAGCCCAAACCATCAGTGTAGAAAAGAACTGCAGATGCTGGTTTACACTGAAGATAGACACAAAATGCTGGAGTAACTCAATGGGACAGGCAGCATTTCTGGAGAGAAGAAATGGGTGACATTTCACATCAAGACCCTTCTTCAGACAGTCTGAAGATGGGTCTCGACCCGAAACGTTCTATCTGTCCAGAGGTGCTACCTAACCTTCAGTACTGCTCTGTGCAACTTCAGTACTGCATGGGTGCATCTTCAGCACTGCCTGGGTGCAGCTTCAGCACTGCCTGGGTGCAGCTTCAGCAGTACATGGGTGCAGCTTCAGCACTGCCTGGGTGCAGCTTCAGCAGTACATGGGTGCAGCTTCAGCAGTACATGGGTGCAGCTTCAGCAGTACATGGGTGCAGCTTCAGCAGTACATGGGTGCATCTTCAGCACTGCCTGGGTGCAGCTTCAGCAGTACATGGGTGCAGCTTCAGCACTGCATGGGTGCATCTTCAGCACTGCATGGGTGCAGCTTCAGCAGTACATGGGTGCATCTTCAGCACTGCCTGGGTGCAGCTTCAGCAGTACATGGGTGCATCTTCAGCAGTACATGGGTGCAGCTTCAACACTGCCATGGGTGCAGCTTCAGCACTGCCTGGGTGCAGCTTCAGCACTGCATGGGTGCATCTTCAGTACTGCTCTGTGCAACTTCAGCACTGCCTCGCTGCAGCTTCAGCACTGCATGGGTGCAGCTTCAGCAGTGCATGGGTGCAGCTTCAGTGCTGCCTTGGTGCAGCTTCAGTGCTGCCTTGGTGCAGTTTGCATGTCTCTGTGTGGCAGCTTCATTCAATGTTTCAAAGATGGTGGATTGGTCACTTAATTGGTTAAAATGGAAATGATGTCGCATGTGTGAAGAACAGTGCTAGAATCTGGGCAGGGAAGACTTAGTGGGAATGTGGGCGAATAAACAAAATGGGATTAACATGTGGATCTGATAACATGTGGGTGCTTGGAGGTTGACATGGACTTAATGAGCTGAAGGGGCTATTTTTAAGGAAGGCAATAAACATTGTTCTCCTTTAATCCTGTATCAATAGCCTTTCCCAAGTGAACAAGACATTGTCATTTTACATACACTATACAGGAAGATTTGAATAAGTTAACAACTAGAAATCTTGACTAGATTATTTGATTTTAATTGAAGTTTGAAGCTTGGAAAAAAGGTAAATTAATTTTGCTTCGAAATCTCTAGTATTGTGGCTACAATATTGTCTTGTTTTCTTTATTTAAAATATTTTGATCTCTTTTTGGACATTGTAATTTACTTGTGATTACAATCTGATAATTTTTATATAATTTGATGTGTGTTATTTCATTTATTGAGGAACTGAACACACACAGGCGGCAAGTTATTATGTATCTAATTATTGATTGAGCATTTCTTTGTCAGTGAGGAACGTCACATGGAGTTTGCGGATGAGCTGCTGAGAAACCTACATAGGGACAACAGTCTGAACTGCAGCAGGGGCTAGTGAACTTGAGTCTAGTTGGTTCCAACACTGAAGCTCCAAGCTTAACTCATTAAATATAAAGCAATTTCTTCAGCTGGAAAGAACTAATAAAATCCTTCAAACACCGAGAGCTCAAACTGTCATTTCTTAAAAATGATCCTGTAAGTACATATATCTACAGGGTCAGCATTTATGAGCCTGTGCAGATAGAAATTTAGAAGATGATTTGTCATGGCGGACAATGACTGCTTACTACATTGATTTTTCTCAACCTATGATGTTGGTGAGAAGAAAAACAACCTAGTCAACATCATTTTTCACTTACAACATTTGGTTCCTCAACTCCCTCTTTCTTGTCACATAAAATTAATTCCATGCTCCCATCTGCCAGGCCAATGCAGTACAAAAGGAGCCATCCTAGATGGTCTGCTGAGATTTGCTGCCTTATCAGATATATTGATCTGTATTGTAATATTTCATGAGTTGAATAAACCTTTCTCTTTTGAATGACATTAGAAATCAAAGGCATAGAAATGGCAGTGTGTAGGAAGGAACTGCAGATGCTGGTTTAAACCGAAGATAGACACGAAAAGCTGGGGTAACTCAACGGGCCAGACAGCATCTCTGGAGAAAAGGAATAGGTGACGTTTCGGATCGAGACCACCCTTCAGACGGGTCTCGAGCCGAAACGTCATCCATTCCTTTTCCCAGATATGCTGTCTGATTTGCAGAGTTACTCCAGGTTTTTGTGTCTATCATATTAATAGCATGTGAGAGACAGAAAAGTCAATCATTTGTTGATTTAAAAATAAAAATGGACAATGCTAGAAATAGCAAACAGATCAGACAGCAACTATGGGGAAAAAAGCAAGTCGATGACCTTTCATCAGAGCTGAAAGTTTGGAAATGTAACATTAGGAAGTTGATGAGAATGGGAGGTGCAGAGGGAATCAAGGGTAGATAAAACACAAAATGCTGGAATAGCAGAGCAGACCCTTCTTCAGACTGAGAGTCAGGGGAGACAGAGATATGGACGTGTAAATTATGAAAATGAGAAAACAAGGAAAATGTGGAATAGATCATTGTTGGATAGAAGAATGTGACAACAAAGGATACAGAGATAAAATTTAAACAGGGGGACAGTCAGACTGGTCGGAGAACTAAGAAGGGGAGCAGTGCAAAGGGAATGTCCAATGGGGAATAAAGGGAATGTCTATGATGAAATGGAGACTGAGAGAGAATGAATGGTGCAAGGGTTGCTGATGTTGGCTAAGGACCTTCATGTGAAGGAGTCGTAGAATCACAGAGTGATACAGTGTGGAAACAGGCCCTTCAGCCCAACTTGCCCACACTGGCCAACATATCTCAGCTACTCTAGTCCCACCTGCCCGTGTTTGGACCATATCCCTCCAACCTGTCCTCTCCATGTACTTGTTTAACTGTTTCTTAAATGTTGGGATAGTCCCTGCCTCAACTACTTCCTCTGGCAGCTTGTTCCATACACCCACCACCCAAAACCTACCCCTCAGATTCCTATTAAATCTTTTCCCCTTCACCTTAATCCTATGCCCTCTGATCCTCGATTCACCTACTCTGGGAAAGAGACTCTGTGCATCCGTACAGACAACACCTGTAATCGGGACCGAACCTGGGTCTCCGGCTTTGTAAGCGCTGGAAGGCAGCAGCTCTACCAGTTCAAAATATAAGGGTTCAAATTCAATGGGAACAAAAGGAAGCTAATAGAAATCTAGAGATTCCAGCACAAAAACACTGAATCCTAGGTGTTCAACTATCATTGGAAGAGGTCAGTGAGGACCTTCTACTCTAAATAAGACAATATAGTTTAGTTTTGATTCGGCGCAGAAACAGGCCCTTCAGCCTACCGAGACCGCACTAACCAGCGATCCCCGCACATTAACACTGTCCTACACACACACACGGGACAATTTACACTGATACCAAACCAATTAACCTACAAACCTGTAGTCTTTGGAATATGGGAGGTAACCGAAGATCTCGGAGAAAACCCACGCGGTCACAGGGAGAACATAAAACTCCATACAGACAGCATCCATAGTTGGGATCAAACCCGGGTCTTGAATGCCATAAATGCTGTAAGGCAGTAACTCTACTGCTGCACCCACCGTGCAACCCGGAATATCAAAGTGATCTTCATTCTATCATTAGTAACAAGGTCAGAGTTGGAAAACAAGTTTTTTTTCTATTCATTTTTGGATGTGAATGTTGGCAGTGAGGCCAGTGTTTATTTACAATTCCTAACTGCTCTTGAACAGGTGATGGTGAGGTGCCACCTTGAACTACTAGTCTTTCCAGTGGTGGTACTTGCACTGTGCCATTGGGCAGAATATTGCAAGATGTAGTCACAGTGACAAGGAAAGGCCAGCAATCATATAACCATATAACCATATAACAATTACAGCACGGAAACAGGCCCTCTCGGCCCTTCCAGTCCGTGCCGACCAATTGTTTTCCCCTAGTCCCATCTACCTGCACTCAGACCATACCCCTCCATTCCCTTCACGTCCATATACCTATCCACTTTAATCTTAAATGTTAAAATCGATCCTGCCTCCACCACTTCTGCTGGAAGCTGATTCCACACAGCCACCACCCTCTGAGTAAAGAAGTTCCCCCTCACGTTACCTTGAAACCTCCCTTAATTCTCATTTCATGCCCTCTTGTTTGAAACTTCCCTACCCTTAATGGGAAAAACGTATCCACGTCAACTCTGTCTATCCCTTTCATCATTTTAAAGACCTCAATCAAGTCCCCCCTTAACCTTCTGCGCTCCAAAGAATAAAGACTTGTTCAACCTTTCTCTGTAACATAGTTGCTGGAACCCTGGCAACATTCTAGTAAATCTCCTCTGTACTCTCTCTATTTTGTTGACATCCTTCCTATAACTAGGCGACCAAAATTGTACACCATACTCCAGAATTGGTCTTGCCAATGCCTTGTACAATTTTAACATTGCTTCCCTACTCCTATATTCAATGCTCTGATTTATAAAGGCCAGCACACCAAAGGCTTTCTTTACCACCCTATCTACATGCGATTCCACCTTCAGGGAACTATGCACAGTTATTCCTAGATCCCTCTGTTCCACAGCATTCCTCAATTCCCTACCATTTACCATGTACGTCCTATTTTGATTTGTCCTGCCAAGATGTAGCACTTCACACTTATCAGCATTAAACTCCATCTGCCATCTTCCAGCCCACTTTTCCAAATGGCCCAAATCTCTCTGTAGACTTTGAAAATCTACTTCATTATCCACAACACCACCTATCTTAGTATCATCTGCATACTTACTTATCCAATTTTCCACCCCATCATCCAGATCATTGTTATGTTGACAAACAACAGTAACAAGAAGGCACCCCACTGGTCACCGGCTTCCAACCTGACAAACAGCCATCCACCATTACTCTCTGACATCTCCCATTCAGCCACTGTTGAATCCATCTTGCTACTCCGCCATTAACACCCAAAGATTGAACCTTCTTAACCAACCTTCCATGGGGAACCTTGTCAAAGGCCTTACTGAAATCCATATAGACAACATCCACTGCTTTACCCTCATCAATTTCCCTAGTTACCGCTTCAAAAAATTCAAGAAGGTTTGTCAAACATGACCTTCCAGGCACAAATCCATGTTGACTGTTCCTGATCAGACCCTGTTTATCCAGATGCTTATATATATTATCTCTAAGTATCCATATTCCTGAATGTAAACAAAGGAAGTGAATGATACTTTCTAAAATGACAAACAAGGTTAAGAATATGGTAGAGTGAGTTATTCATTGTCATCTACTTTTAGAGATAGCAGCCCAATAGAAAATTGGGCTCAATAGACCAACTTCCCTGATTCTCAGTCTGAAGATGGATCTCAACCCGAAACGTCACCCATTCCTTCTCTTCACAGCATATGTGTCTATCTTCGGTGTAAACCAGCATCTGCAGTTCATTTCTACACAATGTCAGAATGGCGCATATCTTGGAGAGGAAAGTACAGATGGTGGATTTCCTGTGCACCTGCTGACTTGGTCATTGTCCATTAGTGTAGAGGGAGTTGGTGGCAGAGATGCCCTTAGTAAGGCCTGGGAAAGCTGCTGTAGTGTGCTGTGTCTTTGATGCACACTGCAGCCACTATGCGCTGGTGGGGAATGCATTTCAAGTTTTGTGTGGTTAATCAGCATCAATAAGCTGTTTTGTCCTGTGGTGAAATGAAAAGGTTACCTGAGAGTTCTGATGAAGCATTTCCAAACAAAACGCTGATTGTTTCTCTTTTCACAGATGCTGCCTGACCTGAACTCATAGTCACAGAGTGATACAGCACGGAAACAGGCCCTTTGGCCCAACTTTCCCACAGTGGGCCAACATGTCCCACCTACTCTAGTCCCACCTGCCCATGTTTGTTCCATATCCCTTCAAACCTCTCCTATCCATGTACCTGTCGAACAGTTTCTTAAATATTGGGATAGTCCCAGCCTCGACTACCTCTGCTTGCACCCATTACCCTTTGTGAGAAAAAGCTATCCCTGTCGGGGGTTTCCAGATTTTTCTGCTTTTATACCAGATTTCCAGCAACTGTAGGCTCTCTATTTTTCGTTGATGGCTCCGCGCTAATCCAGGTTAGTACAGAGTTTTCCATCATGCTCCTCGGTTGTCAAGGAGTGAGTCACTTGTTGCAGGACACCCAGCCATTGCCTGTTGTTGCTGTGGCTATGGCATTAACGTTGATTGCTCTGTTGAGTTTCTGGTCAGTAGTAGTGGTCAATATATTGATGGTGGGCACTAACTGCTGGAGAAACTCAGCGGGATAGGCAGCATCTCTGGAGAGAAGGAATGGGTGACCTATTGGGTCAAGACACTTCGTCTTCAGTATTTTGGTGGGTTTTTTTTAAATATTGCTTTCATTGCGTGTCAAGGCATGGGGATTTTTTTTTTCCTGTACACTTGCGGTGTGAATTTTACCTACCATTTATGAGCAGGCTAGACCAAGTGGGACCCGTTGAGTTTCTGCCACATGGGAGGCCTGGTCCCCCAACGCAATATTCCACCACTCACCCATAACCCTCATGGGAGGCCTGGTCCCCCAAAGCAACCCATTCCCCAACACAATATTCCACCACTCACTCATTCCCCCAACGCAAGCCGTTCCTCCAATATTCCAGTACTCACCCATAGCCCCCAACTGCGAGGGGTGGCTCATTTTCCCTTATTCAACCTCCCTCATTAAACTCTAAAAAAGTTCTTGCTGCCAGGATAATAAAAAAGGATTGCAACATTGTAGCTTGCTATTACACTTGCTAGGGCTGGCAGGACTCGGTGTCCTGGGATAGCAGCATTGTATCGAGCAGAACTACAATCCCATTGTGAGGTCATAACCGTAAATGCCAGTGCAGAGGGAAGACATTTTTTTCTCAAATTGCGGTTTTGTAAAGTTAAAAATGTGAATACTTATGAAATATAACATCAATCTCAACGAAACTTGATACAAACCACCACATAATAATTGTGAGTAATGTGGTACAAAAATTGTAGTGGTATCGTGTACTGTTTTGGCAAAATTTGAGGACATCACCGAATTGGAGAACGCATGCACACAACATGCATGCACACATACACATAGAAACAAACAAGATGAGATAGATAGATAGATAGATAGATAGATAGATAGATAGATAGATAGATAGATAGATAGATAGATAGATAGATAGATAGATAGATAGATAGATAGATAGATATCAGAATGTTGTCCTTGTCTTGGTCTATGCATGTTTCATTTGCTGAGGATATACACAATGTGCTGGAGTAATTCAGTGGGTCAGGCAGCATCTCTGGAAAAAAGGAATGGGTAGCATTTCGGGTTGGGACATTTCTTGAGACTGAAGCAGGGTCCCGACCTGAATCACAACCCAACCATTATCTCTGGAATGAGTCTGAAGAAGGATCACAACCCCAAATGACACCCATCCATTCTTTTCCAGAGAAGCTGCCAGGCTCGCTGAGTTACTCCAGCACTTTGTGTCTATCTTTGGTATAAACCAACATGTGGTATCTATCATTTTCTGAGGAGCTGCACATAAAGCCGAACATTGTGCAATCATCAGTGAGGATCCCCATTTCTGATTTCTGATCGCCATCCTCTTTTTTGTGGTATTAATCCAGACATTGGAGAGTTCTCCACTCTGATGTACATCGACTTCAGTTTTATCAGGGCCTCTCCCAAACAATGGGATGATTTAATAGGTAGGAAGGAACTGCAGATGCCGATTTAAACCAAAGGCAGACAAGGGTCTCGACCCGAAACATCACCCATTTTTTTTCTCTCCAGAGATGCTGTCTGTCCCGCTGAGTTACTCCAGCATTTTGTGTCTATCTTCGGATGAGTTAACATGATGTCAAGATATATGCATGCTGCTCTAATCTTATTTTTTTTTTACATACTGTATATATTACAGGAATGGAAATGTCATCACACACTTCTCAGAAGTCTCTTCAAAATCTATTAGGAAATTTGTATTAGACTGGTTTTTTTTAAATCTCCAAACATGTTAAATATTTTGCAGAAAACATTCTTTTCAGACACATTCTTTTCAGAATGGCAGGCAGTGACTAGTGGGGTGCCGCAAGGCTCGGTGCTGGGACCCCAATTATTTACAATATATATTAATGATTTAGATGAGGAAATTAAATGTGACATCTCCAAGTTTGTGGATGACACAAAGCTGGGTGGCAGTGTGATCTGTGAGGAGAATGCTATGAAGCTGCAGGGTGACTTTGCTAGGTTTGGTGAGTGAACAGATGCATGACAGAAGTAGTACAGCATGGATAAATGTGAGGTTATCCATTAGGTTGCAAGAACAGGAAGGCAGATTATTATCTGAATGGTGTCAGATTAGGAAAAGGGGAGGTGCAACAAGACCTGGGTGTGCTTGTACATCAGTCACTGAAAGTAAGCATGCAGGTACAGCAGGCAGTGAAGAAAGCTAATGGCATGTTGGCCTTCATTGTGAGAGGATTTGAGTTTAGGAGCAAGGAGGTCCTACTGCAGTTGTAGAGGGCCCTGGTGAGACCCCACCTGGAGTATTGTGTGCAACACTGGTTCTATTAATTTGAGGAAGGACATTTTTGCTGTTGGGAGAGGGCAGCGTGGGTTTATCAGGTTAATCCCAGGATTGCAGGACTGACATATGATGAAAGAACGGGTCGACTAGGCTTAACTTCACTGGAATTTAGGATGAGAGGGGATCTTATAGAAACATATAAAATTCTTAAAGGATTGGACAGATTAGATGCAGGAAAATCTATCCCGATATTTGGAGAGTCTGGAACCGGGGATCACAAAGAATAAGGGGTAGGCCATTTAGGACTGAGATGAGAAAAAGCTTTTTCAGCCAGATAGTTGTAAATCTGTGGAATTCTCTGCCACAGAAGGCAGTGGAGGCCAATTCAGTGGAAGTTTTCAAGAGGGAGTTAGATTTAGCTCTTAGGGCTAACAGAATCAAGGGATATGGAGAAAAAGCAGGAACGGGGTACTGATTTTAGATGATCAGCTATGATCATATTGAATGGCAGTGCTGGCTTGAATGGCCAACTCCTGCACCTATTTTTCTATGTTTATATGTTTCTAAGAGACTGCAGATGCTGGAATCTTGAATAAATACAAACTACTGGGGAAAGCCAACTGTGGAGTGAATTGAACACACAATGTTTCAAGTCGGGACCTTTTTCGTAGAGTGTACTTCCAAAAGCCAATCATTTCACAGACTTCAGTAAAAGAGCATTTGAGAAAAAGTCCAAGATGTTTGGCAAAAATGTAGTCTCTATTTTAACTCCCCTTCCTATTCCCACAGTGACCTTTCTATCCTGGGCCTCCTCCACTGCCAGAGTGAGTCCTCATGCAGATTGGAGGAGCAGCACTTCTTATTTTGCTTGGGCATCTTACAACCCAGCGATATGAACATTGATTACTCTAATTTCAAGTAACCCCTGCATTCCCTCTCACCCATCCTAGTCATCCAACCAGTTCCACTGTTTGCATCCATGTATCAGTTTGTTATCAGCTCTTCCCTAGCCAACAATGGGCCACACTGGGCTCCACCCGTCCTTGGTCATTTGTTGCCGACCCTGCTTTCTTCCGGCCTTTCCTACCTCCTGTTGCATCCCCTCTACTTTCAATCTGAAGAAGGGTCACAACCTGAAACGTCACTAATCCTTTTTCTCCAGAGATGCTGCCTGACCCGCTGAGATACTCCAGCACCTTGCGTCTATCTTCGATATATACCAGCATCTGCAGTTTCTTTCTACACACTAAAATCTTTGAGCTTTATCTGCTAAATCTGTTCCCTTACCGCCCGGTTGCCCCAACTCCAATACCAATGAAGTGCTATGAAAGGCTGGTCCTCTCCCACATCAAATCCAGCATCTCTGCATCATTGGACTCTCATCAATTTGCATACAGGTTAAATAGATCCACAGGAGATGCCATCTCTGTGGCTCTTCACACTGTCCTGACTCCACCTGGAAAGACAATGCACCTACGTGAGGATGCTCTTCATTGACTATAGCTCTGCCTTCAATACAGTCATCCCCACCAAGCTCACCATCAAACTCCACCAGCTAGGCCTCAGCTCACTGATATGCGATTGGATCCTGAATTTTCTGACGGAGCGACCGCAGGCAGTGAGACTGGGGCCGCACCTGTCCTCCACTATCACCCTGAGCACCGGCACACCACAGGGCTGTGTACTGAGCCCATGCTCTACTCCCTCTTCACCCACGACTGTGTCCCTGCATTTGACAACAACACCATTGTCAAGTTTGCAGATGACACAACGGTGATCGGGCTGATCACCAACGGTGATGAAACAAACTATAGAGCGGAGGTGCAGAACCTGGCGGACTGGTGCTCACGGAACAACTTGTCGCTAAACACCTCCAAGACCAAGGAGCTGATTATCGACTTCAGGAGGTCACAGAATGGGGAATACGCCCCAATCTCCATCTACGGAGACAGTGTGGAGAGTGTTCGAAGAGAAGGAGGGAGGAGCGACACCCGACCGGTAAGGTTTTTAAAATCCAGCGCGGGGCTTGTTTTTTTTCAGAGGCCCACAGGAGCCGTTGGAAGAGGAGGGGGAGGAGCGACACCCGACCGGTAAGGTTTAAAATCCAGGCGCGGGGCTTGTTTTTACGAAATCATAACATTCCATTAGGAAGAAGTGGGTTTTTTTTTGAGGAACAGCGTGATTGGTGGGAAGTGGACTAGGGTAAGCAGCTGATTGGCAGTCAGATTCCAGCAGTTTGTTTGTTTGTTACTTTGTATTGTGTTGACTGGTTGTATCCTGTGTAAGGGGCGGCAGTATGAAGGCCAGGGCAGTGTACTGATCTGGATGTCAGAATGTGGGACTTCAGGGAATCTGTTTAGCCCTCCAAACGTCCACATCTGCGCCAGGTGTGTCGAGATGGGGCTCCTAAAAGGAATGTGTTAGGAACCTGGCGCAGCAGCTCGATGACCTCCGTCTCCTCAGGGAGAGTGAGGAGGTAATAGAGAGGAGCTACAGGTAGGTAGTCACTCCCAGACCACAGGAGCGACAAAAGTGAGTCACGGTTAGGAAGGGCACGGGGCAGAGGCATGGGCTAGAGAGAGAGTACACCTGTGGGACCGTACACCTGGAAATAGGAACTCAGGTTTGAGTACGATTGGAGGGGACAGCCTAGCTGGGGGGCAGCAACAGCGGCCGGGCCTCCCGGCACGAGGACCGGGCCTTGATGCTCAGAAGGTAGCAAAAGGAGGGAGGGCAATTGTAATAGGGGGACTCTCTATAGTTAGGGGGTCGGATGGGCAATTCTGTAGACGCAGTCGGGAGGACCCGGATGGTAGTTTGCCTCCCTGGTGCCAGGGTCTCGCATGTCCAGAACGTGTACAAAGATTCTGATAAGGGAGGGAGAGGAGCCTGATTGTTGTGGTACACATAGGTACCAATGTACATAGGCAGAAAAAGTGACGAGGTCTGAAGAGAGAATTTAGGGAGTTGGGGAGAAAGTTAAGGAGAAGGGACCAAATGGGTAACGATTTCAGGATTACTGCTGTGCCGCGTGACAGTGATAGTAGGAATGAAATGAGGGTGGAGGATAAATGCGTGGCTGAGAGGACTGGTGCAGTGGGCAGGGATTCAAGTTTTTGATCACTGGGACCCTCTTTTGGGGGGGGAAGGCATGATCTGTACACAAGGCCGGGACGGGTTGCACTTGAACCCGAGGGGGACCAATATCCTGCAGGGAGAATTTGCAAAGGCCCCGGTACTGGGGGAGACTGGGGGGAGGATTCGGGTACAAAATGTCGTGGCGAGAAAGATGAAAAAAGATAATAGACAGAGAATAAAGGATGGGTGGGTTTCTAAAATGTGTATATTTAATGCTAGGAGCATTGTAAGTAAGGTGGATGAACTTAGAGCCTGGGAATAACACCTGGAAATATGATGTTGTGGCAATCAGTGAAAAACAGTGGTTGCAGGAGGGCTGTGATTGGAAACTAAATATTCCATGATTTCGTTGCTTCAGGTGTGATAGAATTGGGAGGGTCCAGAGGGGAGGTGTTGCATGACTTGTCAGAGAAGATATTACAGCAGTGCTTTGCCAGGATAGATTAGCGGGCTCGTCAAGGGAAGTATTTTGTGTGGAACTGAGAAGTGGAACGGTGTATGTGTAGGCAACACTTTTAGGGGTGTACTATATACGATCCAAATGGGGAGCGAGAATGGAAAAGAGCAAATATGTAAGGAGATAGCAGATATTAGTAGTAAGCACAAGGTAGTGATTGTGGGAGATTTCAATTTTCCAAAAATAGACTGGGAAACACATTCTGTAAATGGGCTGGATGGTTTGGAGTTTGTTAAACGTGTGCAGGATAGTTTTTTGCAGCAGTACATAGAGGTATCGACCAGAGAAGGGGCAGTGCTTGACCTCCTGTTAGGGAATGAGGCAGGTCAGGTGCTTGACCTCCTGTTAGGGAATGAGGTATGCGTTGGTGAGCACTTCGGGACCAGTGATCACAATACCATTAGTTTCAATATAATTATGGAGAGAGTCAGAACTGGACCTAGGGTGGAGATTTTTGATTGGAGAAAGGCTAGCTTTGAGGGAATGCGTAAGGATTTTAAAGGAGTGAATTGGGACACTTTGTTTCATGGGAAGGATGTAGAAGAGAAATGGAGGACATTAAAGGGAAATTGTAAGAGTACAGAATCTTTATGTCCCTGTTAGGTTGACCAGGAAACTAGTAAAAATTGGAAAGAGCCATGGTTTTAACCAGGGAAATTGGACACTTGTTTCGAAAAAAGAGAGATATCTACAATAATTATAGGAGGCATGGAATAAATGAGTGCTAGAGGAGTATCAAGAATGTAAAAAGAATCTTAAGAAAGCAATTAGGAAGGCTAAAAGAGGACGAACACGAGGTTGCTTTGGCAAGAAGGTGAAAGTAAACCCAAAGGGTTTCTACAGCTATATTAATAGCAAAAGGATAACGAGGGAAAAAATTGGACCATTAGAGAAACCAGGAATGGACAGCCTATCTGCAGACCCAAAAGAGATGGGGGAAAAAAAAGGGGGGGAATATCTGAACCCAATTTCTTATTCTTCGGTATTCACCAAGGAGAAGGATATTGAACTCGGTGAGTTAAGGGAAAAAGAAGCGTAGTATGGAAAACATGAGATTCAAAGAGGAGAAGTACAGACACTTTTGAAAAATATAAAAGTGGATAAGTCTCCAGTCCTGACAGGATATTCCCTCGGACATTGAGAAGATAGTGTTAGACCAAGCAAAGCTATGACAGAAATCTATTCAAATGTCATTAGAAACGGGAATAGTGCCGGGAGGATTGGCGTACTGCGGCATGTTGTTCCATTGTTTCAAAAAGGGTTCAAAGAATAAACCTAGCAATTATAGACCTATTAGTTTGACGTCTGTGGTGGGCAAATTAATGGAAAGGATACTTAGAGCTAATATATATATAAGCATCTGGATAAAACAGGGTCTGATCAGGAACAGTCAACATGGATTTGTTGCCTGGAAGGTCATGTTTGACAACCTTCTTGAATTTTACAGTTACAGAGAGGATTTGGCCATTTGGAAAAGTGGGCTGAAAGATGGCAGATGGAGTTTAATGGGTTAAGTGTGAAGTGCTACATCTTGGCAGGACCCCCATCCCCAAATAGGAAGTACATGGAAATGGTCGGGTAGGAATCGCGGGAGGAATGCTGTGTAACAGAGGGATTCTAGGAATAACTGTGCATAGTTCCCTGAAGGTGGAATCGCATGTAGATAGGGAGGTAAAGAAAGCCTTTGGAGTGCTGGCTTTATAAAATCAGAGCACTTGAATATAGGAGTAGGGAAGTAATGTTAGAATTGTACAAGACATTGGTAAGACAATTCTGGAGTATAGGTTACAATTTTGGTCGCCTAGTTATAGGAAGGATGTCAACAAAAATAGACGCAGAGTACAGGAGGAGATTTACTAGAATTGTTGCCAGGGTTCCAGCAACTATGTTACAGAAAAGACAGGTTGAACAAGTTACGTCTTTTATTCTTTGGAGCGCAGAAGGTTAAGGGGGGACTTGATTGAGGTCTTTAAAATGAGAAAGGAATAGACAGGAGTTGACGTGGATACGTTTTTCCCATTGAGTGGGTAGGGAAGATTCAAACAAGAGGGCATGACCATGAGAATTAAGGGACAGATGTTTAGGGGTAACGTGAGGGGAAATTCTTTACTCAGACGGGTTGGGTGGCTGTGAGGAATGAGCTTCCAGCAGAAGTGGTGGAGCAGGATCGATTTTAACATTAAGAGTAAAACAAAAAAAAAAAGGGATAGGTATATGGACGTGTAGGGAATGGAGGGTATGGTCTGAGTGCAGGTAGATGGACTAGGGGAAAACAAAGGTCAGCACGGACTGGAAGGGCCGAGAGGGCTTGTTTGTGCTTGTAAATTGTTATATGGTTATATGGTTATATGTTTATCTAGAGTGTCCAGCTTTAAGTTTCAGGGCACTCACATCTCAGAGGACCTCACATGGTCCACCAACACCGCTGCGCTGGTCAAAAAGGCACAGCAACGACTGTTCTTCCTAAGAACATTGAAACGGACTGGTCTGCCCCAACAGCTGCTGATGACCTTCTACCGCTGCACGACAGAGAGCACACTAACATATGGCATCTCTGTGTGGTATCTCAGTTGCACGGAGGCGGAGAGGAGAGCTCTTCAGCGCGTCGTCCACAGAGCGCAAAAGATTATTGGGACACCGCTACCAGCCTTGGAGGGCATCTAGCAACGGTGCCTCAGGAAGGCCCTCAGCATACATAAAGACTCCTCTCACCCTTGTAATGGACTGTTCAAACTACTCCCTTCCGGCAGACGTTACAGGGCCTTCTACGCCCGCACCTCCAAACTCAGGAACAGCTTCATTCCCAGAGTTATAGCCGCTCTGAACCGGCCCTGCTGAGTGCCCCCTCCCCCCCCCCCCCCCCCCCCCCCCATGGACTGTCTCCCCCGGCCTCGCACTTTAGTCTGTGTTGATTTTACTGGTCTAATGTTTGTTTTTACAAACCTTGTTCTCGGGGTATCAAAATCAAAATTTTATTTATGTCATCGGATGGAAGTTGCAAAACAAATCTCGTTGCGCTTATGTGTAATGACAATAAAATATATTATTATTATTATTATTATTATTATTATTATTATTATTATTATTATTATTATTCAAATACAGAAAGCCCTTTCAGAAAGCAGCTCCAACACTCCCCCAACCCCAGACCAAATCTTGAAATTCAACTTGTGCTCAGTCAGTTTGATTCTAAGTCCAATTGCACTGTTGATTGTGGTTTCTTTGGGGCTGGATAATACCAAGATGAGATGAATTTGAACCTCAATTGCCAGCCAAGCCATGCACTGTGATGGGTTTTCATTTCAGATCGTGCAAACATGACAGACCCATTAAGCCCCCGGATATTATTTGTCCAGCCCGTAAGGTTTAATCATGGAGCTTGGAGAGCTATCCTTGTCAGCCAATATTATAATAGAAAAATAACACAGTGCCTTGATTAAAATACAGCAGTGCCCCTGTACCTCGCCTGAATCTCAAACCCCTGGATTAAAAATAAAGGGCCAGGGACAGCTACACTATTAATGGTGGGGGTGGGGAGATTTGCAACATCACCTGTGCAATAAGCAGCTGAATGGTACAGTTTTGCTGCACCACTCTCCCTGTGGATGCCTTTTCCTACCTCCTCTCCAAGCACTTTCACCTGCAACCACAGGAGATGTAACACCTGTTCCTGCCTCACCTCCACTTAAACAGCTCTTTCCAGGTGAGACAGAGATTGACTAGTTCCTCGTCCAACCATATGTATTGCATTTGTTGCTCATGATATGGCCTCGTGTACATCGGTGAGGATGTACACAGACTAGAAACCTGCCTTGCCAAGCACCTCTGCTCTGTGTCCATAGAGATCTGCCTGTTCCCAGCCATTTTAGTTCCCTTCCATTCCGCTCCCACCATGACCTGTCTGTCCTCAGCCACCTTCCCTGCCAAGATGAGGCCATATGCAAACTAGAAGAACAACACTGCATTTTCTATAGATTGATGAAGAAGGGTTGTGATCTGAAACACCTCTAATCCTTTTCTCCAGAGATGCTGCCTGACCCACTGACTTACTCCAGCAAAGATGGTCATTGCGGCAGTCGATGATGGCGCCGACCGACGGACGAGGACAGACCACGTGGAGTGAGGACGCCGCTGTCGTGGGAAACAACAAAGGAGGACCTGGCGTGGGGGGGACCGCCGTGGGAGAGGGGGGAAGGGGAGGGGGGACCTAGCGCGGATACTGTGTATACTTTTGTAATTTCATCAGCACAGTTATAGAAACATAGAAACATAGAAATTAGGTGCAGGAGTAGGCCATTCGGCCCTTCGAGCCTGCACCACCATTCAATATGATCATGGCTGATCATCCAACTCAGTATCCCGTACCTGCCTTCTCTCCATACCCTCTGATCCCCTTAGCCTCAAGGGCCACATCCAACTCACTCTTAAATATAGCCAACGAACTGGCCTCAACTACCTTCTGTGACAGAGAGTTCCAGAGACTCACCACTCTCTGTGTGAAAAAAGTCTTCCTCATCTCGGTCTTAAAGGATTTCCCCCTTATCCTTAAGCTGTGACCCCTTGTCCTGGACTTCCCCAACATCGGGAACAATCTTCCTGCATCTAGCCTGTCCAACCCCTTAAGAATTTTGTACGTTTCTATAAAATCCCCTCTCAATCTCCTAAATTCTAGAGAGTATAAACCGAGTCTATCCAGTCTTTCTTCATAAGCCAGTCCTGACATCCCAGGAATCGGTCTGGTGAACCTTCTCTGCACTCCCTCTATGGCAATAATGTGCTTCCCCAGATTTGGAGACCAAAACTGTACGCAATACTCCAGGTGTGGTCTCGCCAAGACCCTGTACAACTGAAGTAGAACCTCCCTGTTCCTATACTCAAATCCTTTTGCTATGAACGCTAACATACCATTTGCTTTCTTCACTGCCTGTTGCACCTGCATGCTTACTTTCAATGACTGGTGTACCATGACACCCAGGTCTCGCTGCATCTCCCCTTTTCCTAATCAGCAACCATTTAAATAAAAGTCTGCTTTCCTGTTTTTCCCACCAAAGTGGATAACCTCATATTTATTCACATTATAGTGCATCTGCCAAACATTTGCCCACTCACCCAGCCTATCCAAGTCACCTTGCAGTCTCCTAGCATCCTCCTCACAGCTAACACTGCCCCCCAGCTTAGTGTCATCCGCAAACTTGGAGATATTGCCTTCAATTCCCTCATCCAGATCATTAATATATATTGTAAATAGCTGGGGTCCCAGCACTGAGCCTTGCGGCACCCCACTAGTCACTGCCTACCATTGTGAAAATGACCCGTTTACTCCTACTCTTTGATTCCTGTTTGCCATCCAGTTCACTATCCACATCAATACTGAACCCCTAATGCCGTATGCTTTAGGTTTGTATACTAATCTCTTATGTGGAACCTTGTCGAAAGCCTTCTGGAAGTCCAGATATACCACATCCACTGGTTCTCCCTTATCCACGCTACTAGTTACATTCTCGAAAAATTCCACAAGATTCGTCAGACATGATTTACCTTTTGTAAATCCATGCTGACTTTGTCCAATGATTTCACCACTTTCCAAATGTGCTGCTATCCCATCTTTAATAACTGACTCTAGCAGTTTCCCCACTACCGATGTTAGACTAACTGATCTGTAATTCCCTGTTTTCTCCCTCCCTCCCTTCTTAAAAAGAGGGGTTACATTTGCTACCCGCCAATCTTCAGGAACTACTCCAGAATCTAAAGAGTTTTGAAAGATTATCACTAATGCATCCACTATTTCCTGAGCTACTTCCTTAAGTACTCTGGGATGCAGCCTATCTGGCCCCGGGGATTTATCGGCCTTTAACCTATTCAATTTACCCAACGCCACTTCCCGACTAACCTGGATTTCACTCAGTTCCTCCTTTGACCCGCGCCGGCAGATTATTTATGTCTTCCTTAGTGAAGACGGAACCAAAGTAGTTATTCAATTGGTCCGCCATATCCTTGTTCCCCATGATCAACTCACCTGTTTCTGACTGCAAGGGACCTACATTTGTTTTAACTAATCTCGTTCTCTTCACATATCTATAAAAACTTTTGCAGTCAGTTTTTATGTTCCCTGCCAGTTTTCTTTCATAATCTATTTTTCCTTTCCTAATTAAGCCCTTTGTCCTCCTCTGCTGTGGCGATTTTTCCAATAACGAGTATGCAAGCAAAGAATTTCACTGTGACTTTGTTCATTCATTCATTCATTCATGCATTTTTTCATTCACTTTGTTTCTTTCTTTAGTATAAACCAGCGTCTGTTCTTCAGGAAATGGGCGTTACCCTCTCCTACTATAGCTGAGGCGCTCACCAGGGTCTCTTCAATACCCCACAACACTGCTCTCTCTCCCCATCCCCCCTACTCGTAACAAGGGCAGAGTCCCCCTAGTCCTCACCTTCCATCCCACTAGCCATGACATATATCAAATAGTCCTCTGTCAGTTTTGCCACTTCCAACGTGACATCACCACTTGCCACATCTTCCCATCTTCCCCCCTGTCTGCTTTCTGCAAAGACCACTCCCTCCGTAACTCCCTGGTCAATTTTTCTCTTCCCACCCGCACCACCCCCTCCCCGTGCACTTTTCCTTGCAACCGCAGGAGATGCTACACTTGTCACTTTACCTCCCCCCTCGACTCCATTCAAGGACCCAAGCAGTCATTCCAGGTGCGACAGAGGGTCACCTGCACCTCCTCCAACCTCATCTATTGCATCCGCTGCTCTAGATGTCAGCTGATCTACATCGGTGAGACCAAGCGTAGGCTTGGCGATCGTTTCGCCGAACACCTCCGCTCGGTCTGCATTAACAAACCTGATGTCCCTGTGGCTTAGCACCTCAACTCCCCCTCCCATTCCGAATCCGACCTTTCTGTCCTGGGCCCTCTCCATGGCCAGAGTGAACACCACTGGAAATTGGAGGAGCAGCACCTCATATTCCGCTTGGGCAGTCTGCACCCCAGCGGCATGAACATTGACTTCTCCAATTTCCCGTAGCCCTTGCTGTCTCCTCCCCTTCCCTGCTCTCCCTCAGCCCTCTGGCTCCTCCTCTTCCTTTCTTTTTCCCGCCCCCCCCACCCTGCATCAGTCTGAAGAATGGTTTCAGCCCAAAATGTTGCCTATTTCCTTCGCTCCATAGATGCTGCCTCACCCGCTGACTTTCTCCAGCATTTGTCTACCTTCTGTAGTTCCTTGTTGCGACCGTATTTTCTGCTTTAGTACAAACATTGAATTCTCCAATTTCTCTCTCTCTCTCTCCCTCTCCCCATCTCACCCATCCTCCTCCCGCCATTGTTGACATCTGCCTGAAATCCTCAATATGGTGCCATTTGGTGCCATTTTCACCAAATTTTTCTATAGATCTGTAATCTCGATGTACTTCCCATTTTCCTAACTTGACACCATTCAGATAATAATCTGCCTTCCTGTTCTAGCTACCAAAGTGGATAACCTCACATTTATCCACATTAAACTGCATCTGCCATGCATCTGCCCACTCACCCAACCTGTCCAAGTCACCTTGCATCCTCATAGCATCCTTCTCACAATTCACACTGCCACTCAGCTTTGTGTCATCTGCAAATGTGCTGATGTTACTTTTAATCCCTTCATCCAGATCATTAATATATATTGTAAATAGCTGGGGTCCCAGTACTTTGCTATTCTTGCTATTGAGGGAGTGCAGCGTAGGTTTACAAGGTTAATTCCCGGGATGGCGGGACTGTCATATGCTGAGAGAATGGAGCAGCTGGGCTTGTACACTCTGATGTTTAGAAGGATGAGAGGGAATCTCATTGAAACATATAAGATTGTTAAGCGCTTGGACACACTAGAGGCAGGAAACATGTTCCCGATGTTGGGGGAGTCCAGAACCAGGGGCCACAGTTTAAGAATAAGGAGTAAGCCATTTAGAAAGGAGACAAGGAAACACTTTTTCTCACAGAGAGTGGTGAGTCTGTGGAATTCTCTGCCTCAGAGGGCGATGGAGGCAGGTTCTCTGGATGCTTTCAAGAAAGATCTAGATAGGGCTCTTAAAAATAGCGGAGTCAGGGGATATGGGGAGAAGGCAGGAACAGGATACTGATTGGGGATGATCAGCCATGATCACATTGAATGGCGGTGTTGGCTCGGAGGGCCAAATGGCCTTCTCCTGCACCTATTGTCTACTGTCTGTCTATTGTCACTTGCGGCACCCCACTAGTCACTGCCTGCCAATCTGAATGGGACCCGTTAATCCCTACTCTGTGTTTCCTGTCTGCCAACGAATTTTCTATCCATGTCAGCACTCTACCCCCAATACCATGTGCCCTAATTTTGCCCACTATTCTACTATGTGGGACCTTGTCAAAGGGTTTTCGAAACTCCTAAACTCCAGCGAATACAAGCCCAGTGCCGTCAAATGCTTATCATACGTTAACCCAATCACACCAGGGATCATTCTCGTAAACCTCCTCTTTTCCCTATCCAATGTCAGCTCAAGCTTCCTCAGATATGAGGCCTAAAACTCCTCACGATACTCCAAATATGGTCTGACCATAGCTTTCTCAAGACTCTGCATTACATCCCAGTTTTCATACTCTAGTCCTCTCAAAATAACATTGCATTTGCTTAAAGCCCCTGTCCCACTTAGGAGACCTAAACAGCAACCTCTGGTGAACTTGCCCGCCACCCAAGGTTTCCATGAGGTCACCGGAGGTCATGTCCGAGAGGTCACCGGATGTTTTGGTCACTCTCCCTAATGGTTGAAAGTGGTTTCCGCGTGGTCGAGGCTTCATCTAGCTTGCTGCTATTTTTTCCCCATGATTAAAACCGGCCTCGACTAAAAATAGGTTGCCGTTTTAAAAATCCATAATTTTTTTGTCGCAGTTCTAGTCAAAACCGGTTTTCTTCACAGTCGAGGAAGGTTTTCAACATATGCGTGGGAGGTGGTAGGAGGTTGCAGGTCACCTCGATCATGTTTTTTTTTGGGTGGTGGTCAAGGGGCTTTACTGCCTACTACCTTACTACCTTATTCAACTTGCAAATTAACTTTTTGAGAATCCTGCACCTGCACTCCCAAGACCCTTTGCACCTCTGATGTTTAAATTCTCTCCCCTCCTTTATTATTATCTTCATGACTTTGCCACACTGTATTCCATCTGCCACTTCTTAGCTCACTCTCCCAACCTGACCAAGTCCTGCTGCAGACTCCCTGCCTTCTCTACACTACCTGCCGCTCCACGTGTCTTCATATCATCAGCATACTTGGCCATGAAGCCTTCAATCTCCTCATCCGAATCATTGAAGTAAAACATGAAGAGTAGGAGTCCCAGCACCAACCCCTGCGGTACTCCGTTAGTCATTGGCTGCCAAACAGAAAAAAACTCTCTTTATTCTCCCTTTATTCCTATATTTGGAAAAAGTGTCAAATTTCTGCCCATATATATCTCAGTAATTAGTTAATTGGTTTCTTGAGGTGTGGCACGGTGGCACAGTTGGTAGAGCTGCTGCCTCACAGCAACAGAGACCCTGGTTCGATCCTGACCTCGGGTGTTGTCTGTGTGGAGTTTGCACACTCTCCTTGTGATCATGTGGGTTTCTTCCAGGTGCTCTGGGTTCCTCTCACATTCCAAAGATGTGCAGGTTTTTTAGGTTGCCCCTAGTGTGTAAGGAATGGACGCGAAAGTGGGATAACATAGAATTGGTGTGAACAGGTGAGTGATGATCAGAGTGGCCTTGGTGGGCTGAAGGTTCTGTTTCCATCAATTATTCTGAGATATTTGAGTGATTAACAAATAATTATTCTTTGGTGAACATCACAGATGATGTGCAGGAGAATTCCACTGCCAGAGGAGGTAGTTGAGGTAGGGACTATTGCAACGTTTAAGAAAGAATTAGATAGGTACATCGATAGGACAGGTTTGGAGGGATATGGGCCAAACACGGGCAAATGAGACTAGTGTAGCTTAGACATGTTGGCGTGGGCAAGTTTGGCCCATGGGCCTGTTTCCATGCTGTATGACTCTGTGACTATGACTCTATGAGGTCACAATGCGAAGAGCCAATTAATTTGTGCATGGTGATATTGGTTACAATGTTTTATGCAAAAGGTATTGTCTCTGTCAACACAAGACCACATTGGGACAGTAGTCTAGCTTATATTTTCACTTTCTGGTACTGAAACTATGATCACCTTGACACAGATATAGGGTTATCATCAGCTGAACTAAACTCACATTCCAAGTAGTCAATGTGGAACATATTCAGTGTGAAATCTGTGTACCTTATGGAAGACCTTTAAAACATTGAGATAAAGCATGTGTCTCATGCCAAGTAATTCAAGTCAAGTCAAGTCACTTTTATTTCTATAGCACATTTAAAAAACAACTCTTGTTGACCAAAGTGCTTTACATTGGTGGAGGTACTAATGTACATAGATTAAGTACATACATAAATACATACATATAGCCCTCCCTCAGAGAACGTCAAGAAAGGCTTGAGAGTAAAGATGAGTTTTAAGTCTCAACTTAAAGGAGTCGATGGAGGGTGCAGTTCTGATGGGAAGAGGGATGCTGTTCCACAGTCTAGGAGCTGCAACCACAAAAAGCGCGGTCGCCCCTGAGCTTCTGCCTAGACCGGGGGATGTTCAGTAACCCCAAATCGGCCGATCTGAGGGACCTGGAGGTGGTGTGGCGGGTAAGCAGACTTTTGATATAGGTAGGGACAAGCCCGTTAAGGGCTTTGAAAACATAAAGAAGGATCTTGAAATTTATTCGGAACCGCACAGGGAGCCAGTGGAGAGAGGCCAGAGTCGGGTGATGTGGTCCCTTTTTCGGGTGCCCGTCAGGAGTCTCGCTGCGGCGTTTTGGACCAGTTGCAGGCGGGACAGGGAAGATTGGCTGATGCCAGTGTAAAGGGAGTTGCAGTAATTGAGGGGGGAGGAGATAAGGGGGGAGGAGATCAGGGGGTATGGAGAGAAGGCAAGTAAAGGATACTGAGTTGGATGATCAGCCATGATCATATTAAATGGCGGTGCAGGCTCGAAGGGCCGAATGGCCTGCTCCTGCACCTAATTTCTATGTTTCTATGTTTCTATAAATGTGTGGATGATCGTTTCGAGGTCATCAAACTGGAGAAATTGTTTTATTTTAGCTATCGTCCGAAGCTGGAAGAAGCTAGTAATGCAGAGCTCCCTGTCAAAACTCTTAAAGTCACTGAGACCATTTTAATGTGAGTGTATCCAAGGTGACTACAATGTTCTCCTTATGTCCTTGGTGCCAAATGAGAGCTGTATTGATGATGGTTGGTGGTTGAGCTGTCTGTGTGCATGTTTGTAATGGAAGATTTTTCCTGTGTCAGAACTCAAAACAAGACAAGCGTGAGGAATGCTTTTTGCAATATAAAGATCTACATGCTATCAAAATTATGCTCTTCTCCCAGTTTGTTTCTGAATTATTGAACAAACATATCCCAATTTGCCTTGCCATTAACCTTGTATATCTTGTGGTCTCATTGGGAGTGCCACGGAGGCACAGCGGCAGAGTTGCTTCCTCACAGCGCCAGAGACCCGGGTTCAATCATGACTATGGGTGCTGTCTGTATGGAGTTCATACGTTCTGCCTGTGACCGCATTGGTTTTCTCCGGGTGCTCCATTTTCCTCCCACATTCCAAAGACGTGTCGTTTAATTGGCTTCTGTAAATTGTCCCTAGTGGGTAGAATATAACCGGTGTGAGAATGGGTGATCGTTGGTCAGCGCAGACTCAGTGGGTGGAAGGACTTGTTTCCTCTAAACTAAAACTAAACTAAACATTGCCTGGGATATTGTGGAAAGTGGCAATTACACAGTGGCAAAACTGCCTGTTGGGGAAGTCTTCTCTGCAATCAGCTGTCTCAGCCTCTTTGTTTCACTTGTCTATCGGACAAGCTATTTCAGGATTCTCATGGTGTTGTCCAAATGCTGAGGTCACCAGCTGGATGATTCAAGCCTCCGTGCGTCACTGTGAGGATGATTTGTTAACCTTGTCAAAGGTGAGCAGGAAGGTGGAGCAGAAACTGAATTATGTGGCCAATTTAACATCAAAATACCCAAGCAATTGCTGCTGGGAGATTCACACTCTGAGGATCATCGTTCATCCTCCAAGACAATTACAACTGAAAACCATTCATAATACCTTGTGAAAGCACTTACTGAGGAACACCTGGAAGCCCCTTCTACACCATATTACAAAATGATGCAAAAATACAAAATGATACGCGATGATACAAAAGTGGGTGGTTTTGCAGTTAGTGAAGATGGATGTGAATAATTGAAGCAGGATCTTGATCGGTTGGCCAGGTGGGCTGAGGAATGGTTGATGGAATTTAATGCAGAGAAATGTGAGGGGTTGCATTTTGGGAAGTCTGACATGGGCAGCACCTACACCAGGGGTCGACAACCTAAGGCCCCCGGGCTGAATGTGGCCCGTAACCTGAAATCATCCGGCCCGCAGGCGTTTTTTTGTCCGTATTCATCTGGCCCGCAGACCTCCGCCATCTCCCGGGCAAAGATCATAGAGCCAAGCAAGATACTCCACTCCTGCGTAATCTGATGCACTGAGGTGTAGTACGTAATGGAGCGTAACGGCTGCCATCTTAGAATGCTCAACCCGACTTCCTGTTTCATTAACATACCACTCGCCACTGGAAAAGGAACAACCCAGTGAAATTGACAAGATCTTGGTGCTTAAATATGCAAGGATATAAAAAGTCATACTGCACCTTTAAAATTTATAGCAGATTAAATCTATTAGTATTTTAAATTTCAAGATCTGGATGATTATTTTTGTAAGCATTGAACTACCATGGTGTTTGGGGTTAAGAGGCTGGAATCTCTCTTTCATTCTCTCCCTCTCTCATTCTCTCCCTCTCCCTCTCCCTCTCTCTTTCTCTCTTTTTATTTTTTTTCCCGGAATCATTTGGCGTTTTGCAAAGACAACTGCATCTGCAGTTCCTTCCTATTGAAGAAGAACCCTGGTCCGAAACAACTCCTAATCCACAGTTTCCACCTAGCCTGCTGAGTTCCTCCAGCACTCTGTGTTTTTTATTTAACTCTGAAATTGAAGATAGACACAAAAGGCTGGAGTAACTCAGAGAGAAGGAATGAGTGACGTTTCGTGTCGTGACCCTTCTTCAGCATTATGCGTTGCCCGTGCATAAAATTCGATCACACCTGCGTACGACCGCGTATATGTGAGTAAGTGTGAATTGGCGTGAGTTAGTGCCAGCGTGCACGCCCGAGAGACGGGAAGTGTTTGCGCTGTGCTGCCTCGGGTTGTTATTCCCATTGAGCAGAATCCTTACAACTTCCGTGGACCCCCAGCTGAACCCAAAATAAATTCCAAATGTGAAACCTGAAACGACGCAACTTGATACAAATCCACATAAAAAACTTGAGGGAATCCGCAAGCAACTCATTTATCTTCAACGAAAGACAATTTAAAAAATAATTAATACACGCCCCACTCTTTCTGACCTGTTGATGTATAAATCTCCACATTATTTTGTAAACTGGACGTTAGTTGTTTGGTCTCATTATCAGGGCTATTACGAAATGGACAAAAACGCGATGAAACACAAGCCATTAACTGACGGAAGCCTGCTTTGATAATTCATCATATGAAATGTACTGCCGATATGCATCCAATATTCATATACATGAAATAAACAGGACTCCTGAAGAAACGGTCTCGGAGCACCCAATCGTGTATTCGGACAGTAATTTATCACGAGACTGAAATTGTAAAGCACCCAGACATTCAGCTACAAGTCACAAGTACCCTTGTGTGGGAAGGAACTGCAGATGCTGGTTTACACCAAATATAGACAGAAAAAACTGGAGTAACTCAGCGGGACAGCAGCATCTCTGGATAGAACGAATGGGTAAGAGACCCTTCTTCAGACAATCACAAGTACTCTCACCGATGACAGTCTGAAGATGGGTCTCGACCCAAAACGTCACCCATTCCTTCTCTCCAGAGTCGCTGCCTGTCACGCTGAGCTACTCCAGCATTTTGTGTCTATTCACAAGTACTCTTTGTATCTCTGTGGAATATAGACCCCATGTTGTATGGAATTATGTAACTGGTTTGGACTGATGGTGGGATGGCAGAGGTGGAGTGTCTGCTGTCCATATGCTTTCTGTAAGAGCAGTTGATTTACTGCCATTGTTTATGTATCTCCCATGACCTGTTTCAGTTCAAATGCTTACCAAATCACAGATAAAAATCATGATTAAAGCTCCATCTACCTCGCCAGGCTGTGGATTCAGATCCTAGTTACTCATTAAGTTTTTTCTTCGCGACATCCCTGTTTCTTTTGACAACCACTTAAAGTCTGTGGTCTCCAGTTCTCAAGTCTAGTTTATTTTCGGATGCGCAAGTGTATTGAGGTACAGGAACATCGAAAAACCTGCTTGCAGCATTATGGCAGGCACACATAGACAACACACGAAAACATAAATTGTACATAAATTGTACAAGACTGTGAAAATAAAAATACTGTGCTATGAATTCAAAACATTAGATCAAACATCCCAAACTCCGATGCAACCCATTCCACCTTAATGCCTCTGCCCGCAGTGATTTTTAACCAAATCTCCTCTCGGCCTTCGCTCCTCCATTCTCCAGCATTGCAACCAAAGTTCCAAGTCGCAGGGCTGTTCTAAGAAATAGACACAAAATGCTGGAGTAACTCAGCCGGGACAGGCAGTATTCCCGGAGGGAAAGAATGGGTGATGTTTCAGGTCGAGACCCTTCTTCAGACCAAAGAAGGGGCTCGATCCGAAATGTTACGCATTACTTCACTCCAGAGATGCTGCCTGCCCCGCTGAGTTACTCCAGCAATTTGCTTCTACCTTCGGTGTAAACCAGCATCTGCAGTTCCTTGCTACACTGTTCTAGTAAATCTTGCCTGCGCTCTCTGCCGTGCTTTCGTGCTGTACAGTGCAGTGCCCAATATCCCAGCCTTAATGAACCAATGTTTTAACGAAGTTCAACACAACCTCCTTGCCTTTGTACTCAGCACCTTCAGTTACAAACCCGTGCAAATGGTTGGCATTGTTGATACAGCATAGTGCATAGTGCATATACTGCGCTTCGCTCCATGATCTTTGGCCAGTGCTCCGGGTGGCAACCTGGAAGGGACAGGATCTATGTGGCACGTGATTTGTCGCCTGCCATCCGGGGCGGGATCCATGTGTGCATGTCATAGATGTGGCCCAACATTCACTCACAGACATGCGTCCCGGCACCTATGCAGAACAAGGTTGCCGATCTCTGAACTACACAGTGAATGGTAGGGCTCTGGGGAGTGTTGTAGAGCAGAGGGATCTAGGAGTGCAGGTGTATGGTTCCTTGAAGGTGTAGTCTCAGGTAGATAGGGTGGCACATTGGCCTTCATCAGCCAGAGTATTGGGAATAGAGGTTGGGAGGTATGTTGCAATTGAAAATGGTGTTGGTGAGGCCACATTTAGAGTATTGTGTTCAGTTCTGGGCAGCATAGAAACATAGAAACATAGAAATTAGGTGCAGGAGCAGGCCATTCGGCCCTTCGAGCCTGCACTGCCATTCAATATGATCATGGCTGATCATCCAACTCAGTATCCGTACCTGCCTTCTCTCCATACCCCCTGATACCTTCAGCCACAAGGGCCACATCCAACTCCCTCTTAAATATGGCCAACGAACTGGCCTCAACTACCTTCTGTGGCAGAGAATTCCACAGATTCACCACTCTCTGTGTGAAAAACGATTTTCTCATTTCGGTCCTAAAAGACTTCCCCCTTATCCCTAAACTGCGACCCCTTGTCCTGGACTTCCCCAACATCGGGAACAATCTTCCTGCATCTAGCCTGTCCAACCCTTTAAGAATTTTGTAAGTCTCTATGAGATCACCCCTCAATCCTCTAAATTCCAGCGAGTACAAGCCAAGTTTATCCAGTCTTTCTTCATATGGAAGTCGTGCCATCCCAGCATGTTATAGGAAAGATGTTGTCAAGCTGGAAAGGGTACAGAGAAGATTTACGAGGATATTGCCAGAACTAAAGGGCATGATATAGAGAGATTGAGTGACTGGGACGCTATTCCTTGGAGTGTAGGAGGATGAGGGGTGATCTTATTGAGGTGTATAAGATCATGAGACGAATAGATCAAGTAGATGCACAGTCTCTTGCCCAGAGTAGGTGAATTGAGAACCAGATAGGTTTAAGGTGAAAGGGAAAAGATTTAATAGGAATCTGAGGGGTAACATTTACACACAAAGGGTGGTGGGTGTATGGAACAAGCTTCCAGAGGAGGTAGTAGAGGCAGGGACTATCCCAATATTTAAGAAACAATTAGACAGGTACATGGCCAAGGAGGGGGCCCTAAAAATCGTGGTGATCATTTTCCAATGCTCTCTCGACTTTGGATCAGGTTCCTGTGGACGGGAGGGTAGCCAATGTAACTCTTTATCAAAGGAGGGAGAGAGAAAACGGCGAATTATAGACCAGTGAGCCTTACCACGGAAGTGGGGAAGATGCATGTCGATTATTAAAGATGTTATAACAGCACATTTGGAAAGCAGCGACAGGTCAAAGTCCGCATTGATTTATGAAGGAGAAATCATGCTTGACTAAACTTCTGAAATGTTTTGAGGATGTAACAAGTAGAATGGATATGGGAGAGCCAGTGGATGTGGTGTATCTGCACTTTCAAAAGGCCTTTGACAAGGTCGCACACAAGAGATTAGTGAGCAAAATTAGAGCTCATGGTATTGGGGGTAGGGTATTGACATGGATAGAGAAATGGTTGGCAGACAGGAAGCAAAGTGTAGGAATTAACGAGTCCTTTTCAGAATGGCAGGCAGTGACTAGTTGGGTGCTGCAAGGCTCAGTGCTGGGACTCCAATTATTTACAATATATATGAACGATTTAGGTAAAGGAATTAAATGTAACCTCCAATTTTGAAGATGACACAAACTGGGTGGCAGTGTGAGTTGCGATGAGGATGCTATGAGAATGCAGGGTGACTTGGATAGATTGGATGAGTGGGCAGATGCATGGCAGATGTAGTATAATGTGGATGAATGTGAGGTTATCCACTTAGGTGGCAAGAACAGGAAAGTAGATTTTTAATTGAATGGTGTCAGATTAGGAAAAGGGGATGTACAATGAGACATGGGTGTGCTTGTATATAAGTCACTGAAAGTAAGCATGCAGGTCCTACAGGCAGTGAAGAAAGCTAATGGCATGTTGGCCTTCATTGTGAGAGGATTTGAGTTTAGGAGCAAGGGCCCTAGTGAGACCGCTTTTGAGGGAGTGCAGTGTAGGTTCACCAGATTAATTCCCGGGATGGCGGGACTGACGTATGATAAAAGAATGTGTCGACTGGGCTTGTACTCACTGGAAATTAGAGGGATGCGAGGGGATCGTATAGAAATATATAAAATTCTCAGAGGTTTGGACAGGGTAGATGCAGGAAACATGGTCACGATGTTGGGGGAGTCCAGAACCAGGGGTCACAGTTTAAGAATAAGGGGTAAGCCATTTAGGATTATGATGAGGAAAAATGTATTCCCGCAGAGTTCTCTGCCACAGAAGATAGTGGAGGCCAATTCACTGGATGTTTTCAAGAGTGAATTAGATTTAACTCTTGGAGCTAAGGGAATAAATGGATATGGGGAAAAAGTAGGAACGGGATACTGATTTTAGATGATCAGCCATGATCATTTTAAATGGCGGTGCTGGCTCGAAGGGACGAATGGCCTACTCCTGGACCTATTTTTCTATGTTTTTATGTTTCTATGGATAGGACACGTTTGGAGGGATATGGACCAAAGCGGGCAGGTGGGACAAGAGTAGGTGGGACAAGAGTAGCTGGGACATGTTGGCAAGTTGGGCCAAAAGGCCTGTTTGCACACTGTATCACTCTATGACTATGACTCTCTATTGGAGAATTAAATAAAACATCTCAAAATAGCCAGCTGGAGAATTAGCTGGAGAAATACGGGGTGCTCACGGTACACTTTTTAAGAAATGCGGGAGAGAGAAAACAGGGAATTATAGACCATTTAGCCTGACATCGGTTGTGGGGAAGATGCTGGAGTCAATTATAAAAGATGAAATAGCCGAACATGTGGATAGCAGTAACACGATCGGTTCGAGTCAGCATGGATTTACGAAGGGGAAATCATGCTTGACTAATCGTGGAATTCTTTGAAGAAGTAACTAGGAAAATGGACAAGGTAGAGCCAGTGGATGTAGTGTACCTGGACTTTCAGAAAGCATTTGACATCCCACATAGGAGATTTGTGGGCAAAATTAGGGCACATGGTATTGGGGGTAGGGTGCTGACATGGATAGAGAAGTGGTTGGCAGACAGGAAACAAAGAGTAGGGATTAACGGGTCCCTTTCAGAATGGCAGGCAGTGACTAGTGGGGTACCGCAAGGCTCGGTGCTGGGACCGCAGCTATTTACAATATAAATCAATGATTTGAATGAAGGGATTCACATCCAAATATAAAAGTGGATAAGTCTCCAGGTCCTGACAAGATATTCCCTAGGACATTGAGGGAGGTTAGTGTAGAAATAGCAGGAGCTATGACAGAAATATTTCAAATGTCATTAGAAACGGGAATAGTGCCGGAGGATTGGCGTACTGCGCATGTTGTTCCATTGTTTAAAAAGGGTTCAAAGAATAAACCTAGCAATTATAGACCTATTAGTTTGACGTCAGTGGTGGGCAAATTAATGGAAAGGATACTTAGAGATAATATATATAAGCATCTGGATAAACAGGGTCTGATCAGGAACAGTCAACATGGATTTGTGCCTGGAAGGTCATGTTTGACAAACCTTCTTGAATTTTTTGAAGCGGTAACTAGGGAAATTGATGAGGGTAAAGCAGTGGATGTTGTCTATATGGATTTCAGTAAGGCCTTTGACAAGGTTCCCCATGGAAGGTTGGTTAAGAAGGTTCAATCTTTGGGTGTTAATGGCGGAGTAGCAAGATGGATTCAACAGTGGCTGAATGGGAGATGTCAGAGAGTAATGGTGGATGGCTGTTTGTCAGGTTGGAAGCCGGTGACCAGTGGGGTGCCTCAGGGATCTGTGTTGGGTCCACAGTTGTTTGTCATGTACATCAATGATCTGGATGATGGGGTGGAAAATTGGATAAGTAAGTATGCAGATGATACTAAGATAGGTGGTTTTGTGGATAATGAAGTAGATTTTCAAAGTCTACAGAGAGATTTGGGCCATTTGGAAAAGTGGGCTGAAAGATGGCAGATGGTTTAATGCTGTTAAGTGTGAGTTGCTACATCTTGGCAGGACAAATCAAAATAGGACGTACATGGTAAAAGGTAGGGAATTGAGGAATGCTGTGGAACAGAGGGATCTAGGAATAACTGTGCATAGTTCCCTGAAGGTGGAATCACATGTGGATAGGGTGGTAAAGAAAGCCTTTGATGTGCTGGCCTTTATAAATCAGAGCATTGAATATAGGAGTAGGGAAGTAATGTTAAAATTGTACAAGGCATTGGTAAGACCAATTCTGGAGTATGGTGTACAACTTTGGTCGCTTAAATATAGGAAGGATGTCAACAAAATAGAGAGAGTACAGAGGAGATTTACTAGAATGTTGCCTGGGTTCCAGCAACTATGTTACAGAGAAAGGTTGAACAAGTTAGGTCTTTATTCTTTGGAGCGCAGAAGGTTAAGGGGGGACTTGATTGAGGTCTTTAAAATGATGAAAGGGATGGACAGAGTTGACGTGGATAAGCTTTTCCCATTGAGGGTAGGAAAGATTCAAACAAGAGGGCATGACATGAGAATTAAGGGACAGACGTTTAGGGGTAACGTGAGGGGGGACTTCTTTACTCAGAGGGTGGTGGCTGTGTGGAATGAGCTTCCAGCAGAAGTGGTGGAGGCAGGGTCGATTTTAACATTTAAAAGTAAAGTGGATAGTTATATGTACGGGAAGGGTATGGAGGGGTATGGTCTGAGTGCAGGTAGATGGGACAAGGGGAAAACAAATGGTCGGCA
Source organism: Okamejei kenojei (assembly GCA_035221665.1). Classification (NCBI taxonomy): domain Eukaryota; kingdom Metazoa; phylum Chordata; class Chondrichthyes; order Rajiformes; family Rajidae; genus Okamejei; species Okamejei kenojei. Next base: position 47,656,702 of record CM069152.1, read on the forward strand.
CGGACTGGAAGGGCCGAGAGGGCCTGTTTCCGTGCTGTAATTGTTATATGGTTATATGGTTAAAGCAGTTGTTCTTCCATAAATTCTTCAGTGCAGCTCATAAATTTGCTGTAAACTGTAAATTCAGGAGTGCAGACAGCATGAGCATCAGCACAAGTGCAATTGTTTGACATATTCATGGACAATATTATAATGCAAATTCACATCAAGTAACTAGTGGTTGAAAAGAGATGATATTTCAATACCTGGAGAATAACTACACAGTCTCAGAGAAAGTTAATTTTTCTAATTTTTAAGTTTAAAGGCAAAGTTTCTCCTCAATGTTGTAAAAGCTTAGAGCGGCACAGCGTAGCTGCTGCGTTACAGCGCCAGAGACCTGGGCTCAATCCTGACTGTGTGTGCTGTCTGTGCAGAGTTTGTACATAATGGGAATAACATGTACAAGTCCAGTAAAGTCCGATCACAGATAGTCTGAGGGTCTCCAATGAGGTAGACAGTAGCTCAGGACTGCTCTCTGGTTGTTGGTAGGATGGTTCAGTGGCCTGATAACAGCTGGGAAGAAACTGTCCCTGAATCTGGAGGTGTGCTTTTACACATGTACTTCTTGCATGATGTGAGTGGGGAGAAGAGAGGTGTGCCTCATCCTTGATGATGCTGCTGGCCTTGCCCAGGCAGCGTGAGGTATAACTGAAGTCAATGGAAGGGGAGGTTGGTTTGTGTGATGGTCTGGGCTGCGTCGTCAATTCTCGACAATTTCTTGTGATCCTGGGTGGAAGTATTCCCAAACGATGCTGTAATGCATTTTATGGCGCATAAAATACATTTTATGGCGCATCTGTAGATGTTGGTGAGAATTGTTAGGGAGATGCCAAACTTCCTAAGCCTTCCAATGCCTCTACTTCCTTAGAAAGCTCAGGAAGTTCAGCATGATCAGGACAACATTGACACAAGGGTACCTTGTAAATATTGCAGGAAGAAGAACGTGACTGATGAGATTGTCAACAAAGGCTCAATGGCCTGAATGGTCTCTGCCTCTGCAATTAATCTCTTGAAATGTATTTTATAAAGATGACTTTGGTGCAGAGTGATCAGATAGAACTATTTCATTGTATTTAAACTGTGAGTATTTATTGTCTTGCATATCGCACCGATTAATCAATTGATATGAAATATTATACCCAAATAGTTTTACCAATAACAGATTGGTTATTAATTGGTTATAGTTCATTAATTAGCTCTAAATTATAAAGACAGTAGCTCAGACAGCACAAGCAATGTTCCAATATTCATGCTATAATATCATTTACTAATGAAGAGTTAAGCACAGCCATCAATTATTGTCTGACTGCATGTGCACTAAACGATTATTTTCCAAATTCACACACATCTATTTGCCCTGAATTTATGAAGAGTAAGTGTAGATTACTTCTTCATTATATCACACATCAAACATTGAGGAATGCCTCCATATTTCAAAAGGCAGTACAAGGACATTGTGTTTTACATGGGGGTTATGTGCTTGAAATGTGGCGCGTAATTCAAAAACAGCTAAATTAAACATATGCGCGATTACTCTGAAGGCAGTAAATTTGAACGCGTTATTCCAAAAATATGAGCGCGTAAATCAAGTTTTGGTATTAAAGCTTATGTGGTATTATGTGGCACAGTATTATGTGGTACAGTATTATGTGGTAATCCCACATAAGAGATTAGTATACAAACTTAAAGCATACGGCATTAGGGGTTCAGTATTGATGTGGATAGAGAACTGGCTGGCAAACTGGAAGCAAAGAGTAGGAGTAAACGGATCCTTTTCACAATGGCAGGCAGTGACTAGTGGGGTACCGCAGGGCTCAGTGCTGGGACCCCAGCTATTTACAATATATATTAATGATCTGGATGAGGAAATTGAAGGCAATATCTCCAAGTTTGCGGATGACACTAAGCTGGGGGGCAGTGTTAGCTGTGAGGAGGATGCTAGGAGACTGCAAGGTGACTTGGATAGGCTGGGTGAGTGGGCAAATGTTTGGCAGATGCAGTATAATGTGGATAAATGTGAGGTTATCCACTTTGGTGGCAAAAACAGGAAAGCAGATTATTATTTAAATGGTGGCTGATTAGGAAAAGGGGAGATGCAGCGAGACCTGGGTGTCATGGTACACCAGTCATTGAAAGTAGGCATGCAGGTGCAGCAGGCAGCGAATGGTATGTTATCTTTCATAGTAAAAGGATTTGAGTATAGGAGCAGGGAGGTTCTACTTCAGTTGTACAGGGTCTTGGTGAGACCACACCTGGAGTATTGCGTACAGTTTTGGTCTCCAAATCTGAGGAAGGACATTATTGCCATAGAGGGAGTGCAGAGAAGGTTCACCAGACTGATTCCTGGGATGTCAGGACTGTCTTATGAAGAAAGACTGGATAGACTCGGTTTATACTCTCTATAATTTAGGAGATTGAGAGGGGATCTTATAGAAACTTACAAAATTCTTAAGTGGTTGGACAGGCTAGATGCAGGAAGATTGTTCCTGATGTTGGGAAGTCCAGGACAAGGGGTCACAGTTTAAGGATAAGGAGGAAATCCTTTAAGACCGAGATGAGAAAGACTTTTTTCACACAGAGAGTGGCGAGTCTCTGGAACTCTCTGCCACAGAGGGTAGTTGATGCCAGTTCATTGGCTATATTTAAGAGTGAGTTAGATGTGGCCCTTGTGGCTAAGGGGATCAGAGGGTATGGAGAGAAGGCAGGTACGGGATACTGAGTTGGTGATCAACCATGATCATATTGAATGGCGGTGCAGGCTCAAAGGGCCGATTGGCCTACTCCTGCACCTAATTTCTATGTTTCTATGTTTATAAGCGCGTTATATCAAAAATGCATAAATCAAATACACGCAATACAGGAGGTGCCTGCATTGATGAAGTTTATTCATACCCTTTACTAGTTATGATATTGGACTGCCTTGGGAACTGATGCGCTACAAGGCTGAGAACTATATTCTGCACTCTGTATATTCCCCTTTGCTCTACCCGTTGAACCTGAGTTGTGTTATTGAATTTGTGTAGATCATTATCTGACTTAGTTGGTTAGTTTGCAAAACATAGCTTTTCACTGTATCTCGTGACAATAATAAACCTAAACCGAAGATAGACACAAAAAGTTGTAGTAACTCAGCAGGACCGGCAGCATCTCTGGAGAGAAGGAATGGGTGACATTTCGGGTCGAGATCCTTCTTCAGACTCAGACTCCAGAGACGCTGCCTGTCCCGCTGAGTTACTCCAGCTTTTTGTGTCTATCTTCGGTTCAAACCAACATCTGCAGTTCCTTCAGTCTACACATAAACCTAAATCTATTATGTGGGATTGCTGAGAGCAATTGGGTTGACACTATTGTGGTATTCGTGAAAAATTATGCTGTGTTATTTTGAAACTGCTGTGTGTGTTTTTGGTACTAGTATAAACTGGCTTAATTTCAAACTTATATTTACTTTGACCTATTTTTACAGGAAGAGGTTGTATTCTTTGTGGTTAGAGTGGTATGCAACCCTTGACAGAAGGTTGTCTATGTTACTTTACGGTTCCTGGAAGCTTGTGCAATTTAAACATGCAACAGTAATTGGCTGCTCTATAATAGCTTGAAGGTGAAGATAGCCTTGAGAAGGGATCTTACGGGAAGTTGATTTTGCACTGCAGATGCGGATGCAGGCAGCATAACACTGTGTTCCAGTAATGCTTGACTGTGAGGTCACACCTGTCAAGCCTTTTGGGACCAGGAAGCAATGTTTCAATTGTTTGCAACTGAGGACATGGGTCACCAAAAGCATATCACCGATTGAAGTAGTCTGCTGTAATATACCATGGATGGGAGAGCCATCACTGGAAGGTAAATGACAGCATGGAACCTACAATGATGAATGGGGCAGCAAAGTAGTTAGAAAGATGCAGCTGTGCACACAGGAGGACTGCAGTGTCAGCTAATTATCCTCTCTTTCAGCTGAATAGTACCGTCAGAAGAATCAATATTCCACGCAACAGTACATATTTCAATCATCATATCTAGATTTCCCCACAAACACCTTGTCGAAACTGATGACAAGTCAAGTTCTGCACAACATATCAGTAAAATCAAATAAGATAGACACAAAATGCTGGAGTAACTCAGCGGGTCAGGCAGCATCTCTGGAGAGAAGGAATGGGTGACGTTTCAGGTCGAGACCCTTCTTCAGACTGAGAGTCAAGGGAGGAGGAGATACTGAGTGAGAGAATGGTAAGGTGTGAGAACAAGACATGAAAGTGGATGGAGATGAAGGGAAATGTGGAATAGATCGTTGTTAGCTGGGAGAAGGTGACAACAAAGCAAACAGATAAAATGTAGTCGGGGACAGTCAGACTGGTTGGGGAACTGGGAAAGGGGAGGGTGGAGAGAGGGAAAGCAAGGATTACTTGAAGTTAGAGAAGTCAATATAGATCAGTAAATACTTCCTACCTATAACACCTATCCGATCTCCCAGTTGCTGGACATTTTAACTCCCCCTCCCATTCCCACACTGACCTTTCTGTCCTGAGCCTCCTCCATTGTCAGAGTGAGGCCCAGCGCAAATTGGAGGAACAGCACCTCATATTTTACTTGGGAAGCTTACACCCCAGTGGTATGAACATTGCCTTCCCCAACTCCAAATAGCTTTCCCTCTCTCTCCATTCCCTCCCTTTTCCCAGTTCTCCCACCAGTCTTACTGTCTCAGACTGCATCGTTTGTTTTGTTGTTGTTACCTTCTCTCAGCTAATGATGATCTATTCTACATTTTCCTTGATCTCCCTTCCCTTTGTCCTGTTTTCACACCTTCACACTTCCTTATCTATGTATCTCCCTCCACCCTGAAGAAGGGTCTTGATCCGAAACGTCACCCATTCCTTCTCTCCAGAGATGCTGCCTGTCCTGCTGAGTCACTCCAACATCTGAATATTCCCAACCCCCTCCCCTCTCCACCTCCTGGACTTGCATTTCTATCTTCTCTCCCCCTCTCCTTCTACCTAATTCCTTCCTCTAGTTTCACAATCCTTTTGGAGACCTTCTGTCCATCTTCAGTAAAATACTAATACACGCCACTCTTTATCCTTGTTGGAGATTCACTGTGATGGATGGCTGTGTTAAGTGTGGGTCTTGGTTTTTTTGTAATTGTTAAGACTGTAGAAAATGCAATTTCTTTCAAACCAAGCTATTTGAATGACAATAAAAGGCATTCTATTCTATTCTATTTTATTCTATTACTGTGCCCTTTGCCTTGCTTTGTGGTCTTGCTATTTCTTGCTGTTGTTTTCTGTTGATTGTTGGGTATAATGGCAAGAGACGGCTCAAAATAGTCAGAAATGTATTATTTTTAATTGTAGCCGTCGTTCATGCAGTCACTTTATGCAGCATTATTTCACCATCTTGTGCCTAGTGAAGCTCCACAGTTTACACTCCTAATGAAGAATAACCCATTACCTCCCTGCCAGAGAGAGCAATTGGGATGATTGTCATCAGAGATTTCTAGGGAGACCTTTATTGCCTTCGTGTGCACCGAATGTTCCATAAATGTGGTTTTGAAGTGTGTATTAATTCCAGCGAAAAATAAGGAACTGCAGATGTTGATTTACAACAAAAAAGACACAACTGCTGGAGTTACTCAGCGGGTCAGGCAGCATCTCTGGAGCAGCACGGATAGATGGCGTTACGGGTTGGGCCCATCTTCACACTGATCATTTGAGAGGGTGGGGGGGGGGATAGAATGGTGGAAGAGAGGAAGGGCAGGACAAAGCCAGGCAAGTAATAGGTGGATAGACTCAAACATCTGGAGTTACTCAGTGGGACAGGCAGCATCTCTGGAGAGAAAGAATGGGTGACGTTTCTGATCTAGACCTTTCATCAGGCTGGTTAGGGATAAGGAAAATGAGAGATATAGATGGTGAAGTGGAGAGATAAAGAACAATGAATGAAATATATGTGGATGCAGGTGAGGGGGTCTTTTGTTCGGCAGATGGTTGGAGAGTCACATTGGAGGTGACGGAAATGTCAGAGAATGATGTGTTGGATGTGGAGGCTGGCGGGGAGGAAAGGTGAGGACCTGGGAAACTCTAACATTGTTCTGCCTGTGGGTAATGGGAGCAAGAGCAGAACTACAGGACACATCGGAGACACAGGTGAGGGATCCATCTATGACAGCAGCGGCAATCCACGCTTACGAAAGTAAGAGGACATCTCAGATGTCTTAGAATGGAAAGCGTCATCTTGGGAGCAGATGCACAGTGATTCCCCAGATGCACAGATGCACAGAGTCTCTTGCCCAGAGTAAGGGAATCGAGTAGCAGAGAGCATAGGCTTAAGGTGAAGGGGGAAAGATTTATAGGAATCTGAGGAATCTGAATCTTCACAACCCCCTCCGCTCTCCACCTCCTGGACTTGCATCTCTATCTTCCCTCCCACTCCGCTTCCACCTAATTCCTTCCTCTAGGTTCACAATCCTTTTGGAGACCTTCTGTCTTTGCATCTCTGACATTTTTTCCAACCACCTGCCTACCAACCCCTCTCACCCTTCACCTGTATCCAGGTTACTTTGTTTCATTAATTCCAGCTGGTTCGGAAAAAAACAAAATCCAAAGATGCCTTATGCAAAACTAAATGTACTCCCAGGCATAACACCAACTTGAGAAATAGCTGCCTTCCACAAGATGGGTCCACTGAACAGATTAATCCAATTTTCATTGTTGAGACGTCTGATTTAAAGCATCTTATTGATATCACTGATGCCAGACAATCCAATTGTCCATCTATTAGGTAAGTCAAGAGATGTTCTCAAACAGAATTGTTATACCATTTTAGTTGACCAGGCACACAGGATGGTTAAATGGTGCCGTTTAAATGGACTACATGAATGATTGCACCAATTAAATACTCTAAACCTCCGTAGGAAGGAACTGCAGATGCCGGTTTACACCAATGACTGTCATAAAATGCTGGAGTAACTCAGCGGGACAGGCAGCATCTCAGGAGAGAAGGAATGGGTGACGTTTTGGGCCGAGACCCTTCTTCAGACTGAGATTTGGAGAGCAGGAGGATTCACAGAGTGGGAGCAACGAGAAAAGGTGTAATCATTTTGAGGCCTTTCTTTAGCTATTCGGCCCAGCATGTCATTACTGATCGGATATGTGATAGATTCTACAATCTAATAGACAAATACAATAACTAACATACTGAAAGTGTATTTATGTAGACACCTTGACACCTTGTCCTAAACCTATCACATCCGACAATAGTGTCACGTGATCTTTAGGTGCCATACATTACACTGCCAGTAGATGGCAGTAGATGGCATTGTTCTTGCTCAATGGTGGCCCATGACACAATTGCCATGGATGCAACCTCCACAACTAAACAGGGTGTTAACAGAGAGAAAAATGACCTCAATGCTTATTGAATTTCTTACACAAATCCATTGTGCCTGAGACCCTACAGATGCATCTCGCATGCTGTTGTAGTGAAGAAAACAACAAATAGTTGGAAGGGACACAATGTGCTGCCTGATCCGCTGAGTTACTCCAGCACTTTGTGTCCTCTTCTGTAAACCAACATCTGCAGTTCCTTGTTTCTAAATAGTCGGAGGGACCCATCTTACCTCTGACTAGCTGGCACAATCTGGCACCAGACACGGTGAATTTGATGCTAGAGCTCACAGGAAATGGGTCTACCCTCACCAGAGGTCCAGAATTAGGACTATGTCCGAATGTTTTTGTGACAAGGCTGATATATGTATACAACAATAGGTTTGTCAGCTATCAGATATGTCTGGACAACTCTGGGTGGTGACAAGAGGAGCAGAGAAATCTCCCTCTAGACACACACTACAGGTTGTCCTGAAGATTACGGTCTCCATGTTGTAAGTGACCAAACCACTACCTTGGTGACAAGGTGTTTTCACATCTTACACTTCTTTATCTATGTATCTCCCTCTCCCCGGACATCAGTCTGCAGAGGGGTCTCGTCCCGAAATGTCACCCGTTCCTTCTCTCCAGAGATGCTGCCTGTCTCGCTTAGTTACTCCAGCATTTTGCCTCTATCTTCGTTTTAAACCAGGATCTGCAGTTCCTTCCTACACTTTGGTGACAATCCCATTGCAGAGAACTCACTGGTTCAGGTGACAGGTCCGGTGGAAACACAGCCAGAGGTTGGTCAGGTAGAGGTCAGGCCTCCACCACATACATGGGAAATATGATGATCTTCAGAAACAGCAGCACAAGCTTGATGACCTCCCCCAGTGGAGAGATGCTCTCTTGTGAGGAGATCAAGGTTCTCGGCAAAACACAAGGATGCGGCTCATGAAGAGCTCTTCCGGAGCAAAAGGAAACCTGCACACAAGAGTTAAATTCTCCATGTGAAAAGGGAAGGTGCACCATGGCAACTTGTTCCCTTGTTCGTGGATGCCACATGCGGGAAGATCTCTCTCCGACGCAAGAATTGTGGGCTTTCAGCTACAGACATATATCTCTTCCTCATGAGCAGACTGCTCAGATTGTATGGAGGGCTGAGTTTGAAGGAATAAATGACAAAGCAAGGACCAGAAGGCTTGACTTGAACTATCTCTTGGTTTGCTGTGGGTCTAGAGGTTGAAACAATGGTGGAGCATTCTGACTGGTGTCAGAGGTTATGGAGAGAAGGCAGGAGAATAGGGTTAGGAGGGAGAGATAAATCAGCCATGATTGAATGGAGGAGTTGAGTTGATGGGCCGAATTCCCCTCCTATTTCTTGTGACCTTATGACTGTCAGAAATCATTGAACCATGGTCTACTCAGAACCCTGAGATGTCACCTGGTGTGCAGGTAAAGTATGGACCCTCGCAAAGTCAACGAGCTGCTACAACTTCCTTACAGGAAGCACACTCACGCAAGCCCCGCAGTCAGCTGTGCCAAGCCTTGGTTAGGATCAACCGTCTAAAGCTGGCCCAACTTGGGCAAGAGCTTCTGGTGGACTATCACCATAAGAAACTTCTTATAAAATTCAGCAATTTCTTCTGCTGTCAAAATGTTTTTCCTCCCTTCATCTCTTAACCCCAATCCCTTCACTTTCAAACATAAGTGTATAAACTCTTCTTTTTCCTTGTTGAAATGTGAGGATGAGGAACAGTCCTCCGGCAGGAAACGTACTACCCACACAGTGGAGCCTGCAACGTGGCGCTGCGATATCAACAATCATCAACACAGTTGAGAAGCAGGAAAGACATCGGAATCTGTTGCTAAGAAGACAAATTTCTTGATATGTATTCACAGTTTTTTTACCTTCTCAATTGCAATATTGAAATGTGTTCCTATTTGGGGCCAATAACTGGGTACAGAGATGCAATGTTGTCATGGTAGCAGCTGGCATTCCCTGTGATGCCTCACTTAGAAATGTTCATGGTTTCCACTGTGGTGTGGCGGCACCTAACGGCAGCGGCTCGACTGCAACATGAGGGCTCCAGTCGTGGAGCCTGCGGACTCGCCATCGCGGAGCTGGCCGACTTCGGAGCGGGGAGAGCTGTGGTGGCGCGCGGCTGCAACCCGACTTCGGAGCTTCGGAGGCTCTGGCCGCAGGCCCGGTGGACAGGAACATCGGGAGCTCGCAGGTCCCTGTTGGGAGACAGCTTTTCGGAGGTCCCGCAACAGCAACTTCTCCCGCCCGAATCGCAGGGTTTAAATGACTCTGAGAGGGGCCTAACATTGTCCCGCACGGCTTAAACATCCGCAGAACTTACCATCGCCTGCCGGGGGCTTTAACATCGTGAGTCCCAGTCGCCTCGACACTGCAGTTGGACTGCTGGACCGCGGGAGAAGAACAAAGGGAAGAGATAAGACTTTTGACTTCCATCACAGTGAGGAGGTGTTGGAGATTCACTGTGATGGATGTTTGTGTAAATTGTGTTAAGTGTGTGTCTTGGGTTTTTTTGTAATGTTATGATTGTAGGAATGAAATTTTGTTCAAACCTTGTCTGTTTGAATGACAATAAAAGGCATTCTATTCTAGAACTTGCTCAAACTCTATCCTGCTTTTTGATAGTCATTGGCCCAGATTCTGCTCCATCTGCCATGGCCATTGTACTAATCCCATCGCCTCATTTAACAGTTCAGGTTAGTTTATTGTCAATTGCACGTTCAGTGAAGAGCTTTTGCTGCGTCTAACCAGTCAGCAGAAAGACAATACATGATTGCAATTGATCCATTTACAGTGTATAGATTCATAACCATATAACCATATAACAATTACAGCACGGCAACAGGCCCTCTCGGCCATTTGTTTTACCCTAGTCCCATCTACCTGCACTCAGACCATACCCCTCCATTCCCTTCACGTCCATATACCTATCCACTTTACTTTTAAATGTTAAAATCGATCCTGCCTCCACCACTTCTGCTGGAAGCTCATTCCACACAGCCACTACCCTCTGAGTAAAGAAGTTTCCCCTCACGTTACCCCTAAACTTCTGTCCCTTAATTCTCATGTCATGCCCTCTTGTTTGAATCTTCCCTACCCTCAATGGGAAAAAACGTATCCACGTCAACTCTGTCTATCCCTTTCATCATTTTAAAGACTTCAATCAATTCCCCCTTTAACCTTCTGCGCTCCAAAGAATAAAGACCTAACTTGTTCAACCTTTCTCTGTAACATAGTTGCTGGAACCCAGGCAACATTCTAGTAAACCTCCTCTGTACTCTCTATTTTGTTGACATCCTTCCTATAATTAGGCGACCAAAATTGTACACCATACTCCAGAATTGGTCTTACCAATGCCTTGTACAATTTTAACATTACTTCCCTACTCCTATATTCAATGCTCTGGTTTATAAAGGCCAGCACACCAAAGGCTTTCTTTACCACCCTATCTACATGCAATTCCACCTTCAGGGAACTATGCACAGTTATTCCTAGATCCCTCTGTTCCACAGCATTCCTCAATTACCTACCATTTACCATGTACGTCCTATTTTGATTTGTCCTGCCAAGATGTAGCACTTCACACTTAACAGCATTAAACTCCATCTGCCATCTTCCAGCCCACTTTTCCAAATGGCCCAAATCTCTCTGTAGACTTTGAAAATCTACTTCATTATCCACAACACCACCGATCTTAGTATCATCTGCATACTTACTTATCCAATTTTCCACCCCATCATCCAGATCATTGATGTACATGACAAACAACAGTGGACCCAAGACAGATCCCTGAGGCACCCCACTGGTCACCGGCTTCCAACCTGAAAGATCTCGGATAAAACCCACTCAGGTGACGGAGAGAACATACAAACCCCGTACAGGCAGCACCCATAGTCGAGATCAAACCCGGGCCTCCAGCGCTGCATTTGCTGTAAGGCAGCAACTCTAACGTTGTTCCAACATGCCGTATGATTTTATACACCTCTATAAAATCACCCCTTAGCCTCGTGTGCTCCAAGGAATAAAGCCTTAGCTTTCCCCTACTGTCCCTAGACATCAAGGCCTTGAGTCTTAGCACCATCCTCGTAAATCTTCTCTGTATTCTTTCCATCTTAATGACATCCTTCCTACAGCTGGATGTCCAAAACTCAACACAATACTCAAAGTGTGGCCTCACCAACATCTTGTACAACAGTATCAGAAACTCCCAACTTCTATACTCAATACCCTGACTGATGATGGCCAATGTACCAGAAGTCTTCTTTATCACCCTATGGGCCTGGATTTGACACCACTTTCATGGATCTCTGCACCTGTACTCCAAGACCCCTCTACAACACACCCCTGGCCCTACCATTCACTGTGAAGACATTGCCCTGCTTTGACTTCACCTCACCTTTATTTGCATTGGCCATTCTTCAGCCCACTTGATCTTGATTCTTCTGTCATTTTTGCTAACCCACCTACTTTAGTGTCTTCTGCAAAATTCATTCAAACAGATGGGATCATATAAACAGTAGAGAGCATACGTATAAAGTGAGAGGGGAAAGTTCATTGGAGATGTGAGGGGCCCAAGAGTAGTGAGGGCCTGGACCACATTGTCAGGGGTGGTGGTGAAGGCAGATTTGATTATGGTTTAAAAAACATTTGGCCAGGTACATGGATAGGGTAGGGTTAGAGACATATGGGCCAAACACAGGCAGGTGGGACTAATGTAGATGGGGCATGTTGGTCATTTTGGACAATTTGGGCGAAAGGGCCTATTTCAAAGCTGTATGCCATCACCTCCTGCACCCTCTAAGCTCTGCTTCCCTCCTCTCTGGTCACACTGGGTTTGGGCCCAAGTTGCTTGCTTTGTTCAACTGGAGATCCTAAAATTAAGTTTTCCTTTTCCATTTCCCACTTCAGGTTTCCCCTTTGATTTAAATGTTTTTATAGGAGCCCTGGGAACCTATTTAAGAGTCGCCAGTGGCTTTTCATGGCATTTCATTATTTTCCTTTTTTTAATGGCCAAGTATTTCCTGGTTCCAAAACATTCCAGCCCCACAACCTTTTGGCTCCTGTAGGGCTCTTAAAAATAGCGGAGTCAATGGATATGGGGAGAAGGCAGAAAAGGGGTACTGATTGGGGATGATCAGCCATGATCACATTGAATGGCAGTACTGGCTCGATGGTCCGAATGGCCTACTCCTGCACCTATTGTCTACTGTCTATTGCTCCCCCACAGTCCTGGTTCCAAGGTCGAGGGTTGTGTCCATTCTTTGTGTAAATGCTTTCTGTAATTGTCAATGGCATGAAATGCACCACAGACATCTGTTGACTCTGATACTTCAGGCAGACTGAACCAAGCCCACATCATGCATGAGATGCATTTAATCAACCTCCTTTGCACTTTCCATGCCACCAGTTGGAAATTCTTCGATTGTTCTACTCTAAGAACATTGTGCATTTGTGAATACACATTTGTTGCATTGTTGCACCAGCTACAGTAATCTCCAATATATGTCCTTTTGCTGTATAATTGGACAGACCCCTTAGTGGCAGCTCTCTCCATGAATGCATGTTTAGTTTAGTTTAATTTAAAGATACAGCATAGAAACAGGCAATTTGGCTCACCGAGTCCATGCCGACCAGCGATCTCCCGTGCACTAGTTCCATGTTTTCTCATTTTTTGCATCCTACACACTATTAACCCCTGTAAATTAACCTACAAACCTGCATGTCTTTGGAATGTGGGAGGAAACTCGAACACCCGGATAAAACTCCCAAGCAGAATGTGACAGGCCAGGGCAGATAGTATAAACAGAAGAATGTAGCGTAGAGCAATTTCAGACAATACTGTAAAAGAATGATAGCTTAGTGGTCTTTATTTAAATGCATGTGGCATTTATCCAACATACATAAAGTGACAACAAAGATAGCACATCTGCTCATGATCCAAGAACTACTTTGGAGACTGCAGGATGACCGGGACTGGGCCCTCTATATTTCAGGTTATATCATGGTCTAAAAGAAGGATGTTGCCAGGACTAAACGGTCTGAGCGATTGGGAGAGGTTTCGGCTGGGACTATTCCTTGGAGCACAGGAGGATAAGAGGTGATCATATGGACGTGTGCAAAATCATGAGAGGAATAGATCGGGTAGATGCACAGAGTCTTTTGCCCAGACTTGGTGAATCAAGGACCAGAGGACAACATCGGTTTAAGGTGAAGGGGAAAAGATTTAATAGGAATCTGAGGGGTAACTTTCACACACAAAGGGTGGTGGATGTATGGAACAGGCTGCCAGAGGAGGTAATTGAGGCTGGGACTATCCCAACATTTAAGAAACAGTTAGACAGGGACATGGATAGGACGGGTGGGACTAGTGTAGCTGAGATACGTTGGCTGGTGTGGGCAAGTTGGGCCGAAGGGCCTGTTTCCACGCTGTATCACTCTATGACTCAAATAGACCAAAAGAGAAAGAAAGGTGATGGAGGTATAGGTATTCAAGGAAGCTTGTTGGAGCACTGTCAACTTGTGCTATAGAGGCAGTGAATCAGCCTAGGTTGAAATTAGGACTAGCAGCGGAAGCAAAACACGGGTGGCAGTACTCTATAGGTCCCTAAAATGAGACCTCATGATAGGGAGTGGTATAAACTGGGAATTGTTTGAAGGAAACTGTAGTTGTCATGTCAAATTTTAATCTATTTATTGATTGAATTAACCAAACAAGTGAGGATATCACAGGAGAAGTCCAAGTCAGCATGGATTCATGAAAGGAAATTCATGCTTGACTAATCTTCTGGAATTTTTGAGGATGTGACAAGTAAAATGGATGAAGGGGAGCCAGTGGATGTAGTGTATCTAGACTTTCAGAAAGCCTTTGAGAAGTTCCTGCACGGGAGACTGGTGACTAAAATTAGAGCACATGGTATTGGGGGTATGGTGTTGACATGGATAGAAAATTGGTTGGCAGACAGAAAGCAAAGAGTAGGAGTGAACGGGTCCTTTTCAGAATGGCAGGCAGTGGCGAGTGGAGTGCCGTAAGGCTCGGTGTTGGGGCCGCAACTGTTTACCATATATATTAATGATTTGGAAGAGGGAATTAGGAACAACAAAGCAATTTTGTGGATGACACAAAGTTGGGTGGCAGTGTGAACGGTGAAGAGGATGTTAGGAGGTTGCAGGGTGACCTGGACAGGTTGAGTGAGTGGGCAGATGCGTGGCAGATGCCGTATAATATAGATAAATGTGAGGTTATCCACTTTGGTGGCAAAAACAAGGAGGCTGATTATTATCTCAATGGGGTTAGGTTAGGTAAGGACGAGGAACAGCGAGACCTGGGTGTCCTTGTACACCGGTCACGGAAAGTCGGTGTGCAGGTACAGCAGGCAGTGAAGAAAGCTAATGGAATTTTGGCCTTCATAACAAGAGGATTTCAGTATAGGAGTAAAGAGGTTCTTCGGCAGTTGTATAGGGCTCTGCTAAGACCACATCTGGAGTATTATGTACAGTTTTGGACTTCTAATTTGAGGAAGGACATCCTTGTGATTGAGGCAGTGCAGCATAGGTTCACGAGATTGATCCCTGGGATGGCGGGACTGTCATATGAGGAAAGATTGAAAAGACTAGGCTTGTATTCATTGGAGTTTAGAAGGATCTTATAGAAACATATAAAACTATAAATGGACTGGACAAGCTAGAGGCAGGAAAAATGTTCCCAACGTTGAGCGAGTCCAGAACCAGGGGCCACAGTCTTTGAATAAAGGGGAGGCCATTTAAGACTGTGGTGAGAAAAAATGTTTTCACCCAGAGAGTTGTGAATTTGTGCAATTCCCTGCCACAGAGGGCAGTGGAGGCCAAATCACTGGATGGATTTAAGAGAGTTAGATAGGGCTCTAGGGGCTAGTGGAGTCAAGGGATATGGGGAGAAGCCAGACACAGGGTATTGATTGGGGACATTCAGCCATGATCACAATGAATGGCGGTGCTGGCTCGAAGGGCCGAATGGCGTCATCCTGCACCTATTTTCTATGCTTCTATGTTTCTATGATAAGGATTTGTAGAACACATCAAGGATTACATCTTAGTTTTGGAGCCTTCCCTGGAAAAAGTCAGTTTAGATTTGGTCATGCATAATGAGGAAGTTTTAACGAGAGATCTTCTGATTAAGGATCACCGAGAGGGAGTGACCATAATACGATAAGATTTCAGATGCAGTTTGAAGATGAATACCACAGGAGCAAAACCACTATCTTCAACTTAAGTAAAACCACTTATAATAGGATTAAGGCTTAGTTGTCTAATGTGGATTGGGAAATTAGGCTTAGACATGGGTCAGTTAATGAACAGTGGCAGATATTCAGTGGCAGATAGTTAGATGGCACGGTGGTGCAGCAGTAGATTTGCTGCCTTACAGTCGCAATGTTACAAAATTTTGAGATTTTAAAAATCAAGTCTGCAATTTATCCCATCACATAAGGCATAAAAATAAATTTAATTTGACACCTAACTCACTTTCATATCTTCAGTATTAAAAAAGTTGTTTTTCCATTGATTTAACACAAAAGCTGTGATCGAGGACAGTCAAAAGCCCATAACTTCCTTAAAAATTAAGAGAACTGAAAGAAATTTTCAGTTATTATAGATTGAAGCATTCTGAAACAAATATGAAACAATCTTACTTGGATGACCTGAAATGAAAGGATATAATAGTTATAGGAAGGATGTCAACAAAATAGAGAGAGTACAGAGGAGATTTACTAGAATGATGCCAGGGTTCCAGCAACTATGTTACAGAGAAAGGTTGAACAAGTTAGGTCTTTATTCTTTGGAGCGCAGAAGGTTAAGGGGGGAATTGATTGAGGCCTTTAAAATGATGAAAGGGATAGACAGAGTTGACGTGGATACGTTTTTCCCATTGAGGGTAGGGAAGATTCAAACAAGAGGGCATGACATGAGAATTAAGGGACAGAGGTTTCGGGGTAACGTGAGGGGGAACTTCTTTACTCAGAGGGTGGTGGCTGTGTGGAATCAGCTTCCAGCAGAAGTGGTGGAGGCAGGATCGATTTTAACATTTAAGAGTAAAGTGGATAGGTATATGGACGTGAAGGGAATGGAGGGGTATGGTCTGAGTGCAGGTAGATGGGACTAGGGGAAAACAAATGGTCGGCACGTATTGGAAGGGCCGAGAGGGCCTGTTTCCGTGCTGTAATTGTTATATGGTTATATGGTTATAAATAGTTAGTTACCTAATTGTCGCTAATTACAAAATTCAATTACTAGATCTAAACATCTGTCCATTTCCTAAAAACAGATTAACATTTTTAAATAGCCTAAGTGTCCAAATAACATTCACACAAGAATTCACAATATAACATGATTTTAAAATCTCATTGTAATGAATTTAGAGGCCAAATGGAAGGAATTTAATGTTTAATTCCCGTAAATTAATGGCGATTTTCATCTTGCGAATGGGTTTTTGTGGAGTGCGATAGATTGGAACGTTGCATTTTGCGGTGAATTTGAACCCCATATCGGCAGGAAAAACACTGCCGGTTCGTATGGGGCCAAAATCACATTTTCGCCAATGAAATTTTGATTAAAGTCATCCTAAGAAGCAAGTTTATATGTAAAATAGACGACTTACCTTATGTCTTGTCCCCTAGTGAGATCCGTCCCGTTGTCGGCGTTGACGGCGTTAGAAGTCGCTTTTTTATTTTACTCCAGTGATTAAATTGTCCCGCGATTTTTTTTTAAACTTCCGAGAACGCAAGTCGGAACAATTTTTCAGCATCAGCTAGCAGCCCGAGAAAATATATCTCGGACAGGCAGGAGAAAACGGCATTTTAATCCCTCCCCCCCCCCCTCCCCCTCAAAGGCGCCAAAGTCGCGAAGACGGCCAGTGGCAGAACTGCAGCGCCGCTGAAAGGAAGCATTGTAACATACCTACTTACAGCGCAGTAGACTTGGGTGCGATCCTGACTACGGGTGCTAAATATTCAGAGTTTGTACGTTCTCCCCTTGACCTGCATGGGCTTTCTCTGAGTGTTCCGGTTTTCTCCCACATTCCAAAGATGTACAGGTTTGTAGGTTAATTGGCTTCAGTAAATTGTTCCTCTTCTGTGGGAAGGAAGTAGTGTATGGGTGATTGCTGGTCGGTGCGGACTCAGTCAACCAACGAGCCTGTTTCCACGCTGTATCTTTAAAGTAAACTTCAACACAGTACATTGTGATCAGTGCTACAAGAAAAGCTGGTAAAGGTTATTGAAGGTACACACAAAACGCTGGAGTAACTCAGTGGGACAGGCAGCATCTCTGGATAGATGGAATGGATGACATTTCGAGTCGGGAAGCTCTTCAGACTGAGTCATGGGAGAGGGACTCACAGAGATAGGGAACATTAAGGTGTGAAATTGAGACATCAAAGGGGGGAAAGTTCAAGGGAAATGTAGAATAGATCATTTTTAGCTGAGGGAAGTTGACAACGAAGCATACAGAGATAAAATTTAATCAGGAAGACGGTCAGACTGGTCGGAGAACTAGGATGGGGAGGGATGAGAGAGAGGGAAAGCAAGGGTTACTTGAAGTTAGAGAAATTAATATTCATGCTGGGTTGTAAGCTGCTCAAGTGGAATATGAGGTGCTGTTCCTCCAATTTGCATTGGGCCTGACTCTGACAATGGAGGAGGCCCAGGACAGGAAGGTCAGTGTTGGAATGGGAGGGGGAGTTAAAGTGTTTAGCAACATGAAGATCATGTAGGTTTCGGCTGATTGTGGTGATAACCTGAGGTGATAACGGGTAGCAAATGTAATCACACTTTTTAAGAAAGGAGGGAGAGAGAAAACAGGGAATTACGGACCAGTTAGCCTGCCATTGGTAGTGGGGTAGATGCTGGAGTCAATTATTAAAGATGTATTAGCAGTGCATTTGGTACGCAGTGACAGGATCAGTCAAAGTCAGCATGGATTTATGAAGGGGAAATCATGCCACTGGAATTTTTTGAAGATGTAACAAGTAGAATGGACAAGGGAGAGCCAGTGGATGTGATATATCTGGACTTTCATGAAGCCTTTGACAAGGTCCCACACAAGAGATTAGTGTGCAAAATTAGAGCACATGGTATTGTGGTAGGGTATTGACATGGATTGAGAACTGGTTGGCAGACAGGAAACAGAAAATAGGAATTAACGGGTCCTTTTCAGAATGGCAGGCAGTGACTAGTGGGGTGCCGCTATGCTCGGTGCTGGGGCCCCCATTGTGTGGAGGGGGGGGGGTTTGGGGTGGGGTGGGGGGAGGGGGTTGGGGTGGTGTGGGGGGACTGTGATGCTATGGGGGCTGGGGTGGTGTGGGTAGGTGTGGGGGTGGGGTGGTGTGGGGGGGGCGGGGTTTGGTGAGGGTGTGGGGGGAAGGGGAGAGGAATGAGGGAGCGGTAAAGGTGTGGGGAGGAAGGGGAAGGGAGAGTGGGAGGGAGGGAAGGGGGATGGGGAAAGGGGGGTGTGTGTAGGAGGGGGAGGGGGGGAAGGGGAAGGGGGGTGTGGGGAGGAGGGGGAGGGAGAAGGGGGGAAGTGGGGTGTGGGGAAGAGGGAAGGGGGGAAAGGCAGAAGGGGGGTGTGGGGGTGGAGGGACTCCACACAGCACCTCCCGACTACACACATCGGCTTCCCCGACTCCCCACAGTGGCTTTCCCAGCTCCCCACAGCGGGTTTCCTGACTCCACACAGCGGCTTACCTGACTCCACACAGCGGCTTACCAAACCCCAGACATCGGCTTTCCCGACTCCACACGGTGGCTTTCCCGACTCCTCACGGCAGCTTTCCCGACTCCACTCTTGCAGACTCAATCAATGCGGATTCAGCCCCGCCACCGGCACTTTATTCTCCAATGGGTGCATGAAGCAGCGTTACGTTCATGATGACTGACAGGCGACAAGGCAAATCTGCTGATCTCATGATTTTTTCATCCTTCATAACTTTTATATAATTCCGCCAATCGAAACAAAACGGTGCGCTTGGAGAGAGGAGAACGGTGAGTAAGGTGAGGAACATCCTAGCAATAAAGGGTACCGTTTTTGTGCAAATTTAAAAAAAAGGCAAACTCGAAGTGGTCAAGATGAGAGATTTAGTAATAGTATAGATAGATATTAATAATTTAGACAAGGAAATTAAATGTGACATCTCCAAGTTTCCAAATGACTCAAAGCTGGGTGGCAGCATGAGCTGCGATGAGGATGCTAGCAGGATACAGGGTGATTTACATAGGTTGGGTAAGTGGCAGATACATGGCAGATGCGGTATAATGTGGATAAATGTTGAGGTTATCCACTTTGGCAGCAAGAACAGGAAGGCAGATTATTACCTGAATGGCGTCAGATTAGGAAAAGGTGAGGTGCAACGAGACCTGGGTGTGCTCGGATATCAGTCACTGAAAGTAAACAAGCAGGTACAGCAGGCAGTGCAGAAAGCAAATGGCACATTGGCCTTCACAGCGAGAGGATTTGAGTTTAGAAGATCTTACTGCAGTTGTACAGGGCCCTGGTGAGACTGCACCTGGTGTATTGTGTGCAGTTTTGGTCTCTTAGTTTGAGGAAGGACATTCATTGAGGGAGTGAACTATAGTTTCACCAGGTTAATTCCTGGGACGGCGGGACTCACATATGACTTTCAGAAGGCCTTCGACCAGGTCCCACATAAGAGATTAGTAAACAAACTTAAAGCACACGGTATTGGGGGTTCAGTATTGATGTGGATAGGGAACTGGCTGGCAGACAGGAAGCAAAGGGTAGGAGTAAACGGGTCCTTTTCAGAATAGCAGGCAGTGACTAGTGGGGTACCGCAAGGCTCAGTGCTAGGACCCCAGCTATTTACAATATATATTAATGATTTGGACAAGGGAATTGAATGCAACATCTCGAAGTTTGCGGATGACACTAAGCTGGGGGGTAGTGTTAGGTGTGAGGAGGATGCTAGGAGGCTGCAAGATGACTTGGATAGGCTGGGTGAGTGGGCAAATGCATGGCAGATGCAGTATAATGCGGATAAATGTGAGGTTATCCACTTTGGTGGCAAAAACAGGAGGGTAGACTATTATCTTAATGGTGGCAAATTAGGAAAAGGGGAGATGCAATGAGACCTGGGTGTCATGGTACACTAACCATTGAAAGTAGGCATGCAGGTGCAGCAGGCAATGAAGAAAGCAAATGGTATGTTAGCATTCGTAGCGAAAGGATTTGAGTATAGGAGCAGGGAGGTTGTACTGCAGTTGTACAGGGTTTTGGTGAGACCACACCTGGAGTATTGTGTACAGTTTTGGTCTCCAAATCTGAGAAAAGACATTTTTGCCATAGAGAGGGTACAGAGAAGGTTCACCAGACTGATTCCGGGGATGTCAGGACTTTCAGATGAGGAAAGACTGGATAGACTTGGCTTGTACTCGCTAGAATTTAGAAGACTGAGGGGGGATCTTATAGAAACTTACAAAATTCTTAAGGGGTTGGACAGGCTAGATGCAGGAAGATTGTTCCCGATGTTGGACAGGTCCAGAACAAGGGGTCACAGTCTAAGGATAAGGGGGAAGTCTTTTAGGACCGAGATGAGGAAAACATTTTTCACACAGAGAGTGGTGAGTCTCTGGAACTCTCTGCCACAGAAGGTAGTTGAGGCCAGTTCATTGGCTATATTTAAGAGGGAGTTAGATGTGGCCCTTGTGGCTAAAGGGATCAGGGGGTATGGAGAGAAGGCAGGTACAGGATACTGAGTTGGATGATCAGCCATGATCATATTGAATGGCGGTGCAGGCTCGAAGGGCCGAATGGCCTACTCCTGCACCTATTTTCTATGTTTCTATGTTTTAAGTTAAAAGAATGGATTGTGTGGGGTTATATTCACTGGAATTTAGAAGGGAGAGAGGGGATCTTATAGAAACATATACAATTCTTAAGGGATTTGACAGGCTAGATGCAGGAAAAATGTTCCTGATGTTGGGGAAGTCCAGAACTAGGGGTCACAGTGTAAGAATAAGGGGAAGGCTATTTAGGACTGCGATGAGGAAAAACGTTTTCACCCAGAGAGTTGTGAATCCGTGGAAGTCTCTGCCTCAGATGGCAGTGGAGGTCAATTCACTTGATGTTTTCAATAGAGAGTTAGATAGAGCTCTTAGGACTAATGGTATCAAGGGATATGGGGAGAAAGCAGGAACGGGGTACTGATTTTGGATGATCAGGCATGATCACATTGAATGGCGGTGCTGGCTCAAAGGGCCGAATGGCATACTACTGCACCTATTTTCTATGTTTCAGTGTTCCTATGAATGTGTAACTGTACTTGCTGTCATAGCCATTAATTGCTTCCAGTCTATGATAGGTTGAGGCAATGCTTGAGAAATATTGTGCAAATTATTTAAGATTATGCATGTTTAAAACAGAAATTGTAGCATAGAATATGAGATTAGTGATGTATAAATTAGATGACAGATCTATGAGGGTTATTAGTACGGAAACACACACAGTATAAATCATTGTCTTTGCATTTAAGGTAGAGTTTATGGTTAAAAATTGAACAGATTTGCGTTTGGGTAAATTACAGGATCTGTATCTATATGTCTCCATAGGTTAATTGTGTAATTTTACATATATAAGTAATTATCTGCTGGCAAATTTCATACACATTGATTGTTCGAGCCACAAGAGACTACAAATACTGTCCATGGACCAAAGGAACCAAAGGATTATCGACTAAGGAGGAACTCAGCGGGCAAGCAGCATCTGTAGACAATGGACAGTCTACTTTTCAGGTTGCGATACGATACAATATGATAGAACTTTATCCATTCCCGGAGGGAGATTGGTCTGCCAACAGTCACAACATACAACAAGGTACACGGGAATTTGAAATTAAAATTAAATTAAAAGTGATTGAGACCAATTGCACTGAAAGAGTAGAGGAGAGATGTCCAGGATAAAGAGGTGGAGAGGATGGCAAGGACTGGCAAGCAATAGGTAGATCCAGGTGTGGAAGGGTGAATTGGTGGATGGAATCAGGTGGGGCAGAGAAGGATGGTGATGGCGTCGGAGGCTGGGTGGTGAATGGTGGAGGTTCCCAGAGGCTGCAGATGATGGAATGTGATGGGAAGGAATGTGGAGCAAGGGTGGTGGGGGACACAGGTTGCAACATTGTGGTAGAAGTGTGATGTAAAGAGTGTGTCGGTGATGTGCAGTTGGAGAAGGTGGGGGAGAAGCTGGGGGAGAGGGGTTTGTGGGAAAGATGGTTATGGTGGATAGACGAGAGGTAAAAACAAACTATGTAAGAACTGTGGAGAAGCAGGTTACCTGAAATTAAACAATTTGATGTTTATGCTGTTGAGCTATAGATTACCCAGGTGGAAAATGAGATGCTGTTGCTCTAGTCTGGGGCTGGCCTCATCCTAGCACGGACTATCCCAACATTTAAGAAATAGTTAGACAGGTACATGGAAAGGACAGGTTTGGGGGGATAGGAACCAAACGTGGGCAGGTGGGGCTAGTGCAGCTGGGACATGTTGGCCAGTGTGGGCAAGTTGGGCCGAAGGGCCTGTTTCCACACTGTATCTATGACTATGACTCTAGCAGTGGAGGAGCTGTGGTCAGACCTTCCAGAGGGAAAGGGAGGTTAATTGAAATGATTTTGCAACTGGGACTCCACGTGGGCACGGCTGAGGAAACATAGGTGCTCGGCAAAGCAGTCACCTTGTCTGCATATCATCTAACTGACATGAATAGTTGATGGATTGCACTGCTTCATTACATTTTTATGGAGAAACTGTTCAATATGTAAAGATATGAGTGCAGCTTTACATATTATATGCACCATTACAAGTTCATGTGATAGGAGCAGAATTAGGCCACTCGGCCCATCAAGTCTACTCCACCATTCAATCATCGCTGACCTATCTCTCCCTCCCTACACCATTCTCCTGCCTTCTCCCCATAACCCCTGATGCCCACACTAATCATCTATCCCTGCCTTAAAAATAAAATCTATTGACTTAGGCTACACAACCTTATTGGAATTCGACAGATTCACCACCCTCTGACTAAAGTAATTCCTCCTCATCCCCCTCCTAAAGGACATCCTTTAACTCTGAGGCTATGACCTCTGGTCTGAGACTCGCCCACCAGTGGTAACATACTCTCCACATCCAATCCGAATATCCAGGCCTATCCAGGTGTGACTTTTGATACATTATCAGTTAAGTGTGGACAGGCTGTAATAAAGGCAGTCTTAGCGGATATCAACATAAAAGGACCTTCAGATGCGACATCTACTCTCACAATAACTGTGCACTGTCTTGTATATCTTCTGTAGTACAAATGACATGGGTGCGTGCCACCGTATGAAAGTCTATAACAGATTACCTCTTTATGTGTAAGAAGGAACTGCAGATGCTGGTTTAAACCAAAGATAGACACAAAAAGCTGGAGTAACGCAGAGGGCCAGGCAGCATCTCTGGAGAGAAGGAATGGGTGATGTTTCGGATCTGAAGAAGGGTCTCGACCCAAAACGTCACCCATTTCTTCTCTACTCGTTGAGTTACTCCTGCTTTTTGTGTTTACCGCTGTGTGTGGCAGCTGGGTATATAACTTAGAATATTTTAGAGGTTACCTCTTGTAACAGCACTTTCTGAAGAGTAGGTTGATAATGCAAGTGAGGATTTGACCGGGCAGGCCATTCATTGGAAGACTGGTATGGCCAAATGTTGCAGACAAAAGTGCCCAAGGGCCGAAGTTCTCTTCAAAGCCGGATCGTCTTTGACAAGAAGCCTTTTAGGTGGTTGCATGAGAAGATTGTACATATAAGTCAGTTTATATAACCAATGCAAATTCATGCAGTAGTGAATTGAAGATATGCCAACTACTTTGATTTATAATGCGATTAAAGTCAGACCCAGAATCACATATCGATCTCACACTGTTCCGCATATTCAGGCATGATGAAATTTGTTCAAACAATTACTGTTGTGAGGCAGCTGATTAAGGAAGTGTTAGCAATTATGGAGGAGTTAGTGTCAAGGGATGATTTAACTCTTCATAATCCTAAATAGTTACTCATTATAATATTACAGCACATTTGACATAGAACATAAAACAGTACAGTACAGCCCTGTGGCCCAGGATGTCTGAGCTGATCATGAAGCTCAATTCAACAATCCCTTCTGCAGCACGTTATCTATTCCCTGTATACATATGTGCCTATACAAAGCCTTTTAAACATCACTATTGGATCTGTTTCCATCACCATTCCAGGCAGTGCATTCCAGACACCGACAACTCTCCGTGACAAAAGAAACACTTAAGGGCCTGTCCCACCAGCATGCAACTCCATGCAGTGAGCGCGACCTAACGTGGTCGCTTGAGCCATCCGGCCTCGCAGGGCCCGTCCCACTTCGATCACCGGAGCCATATAGAGTTGTGCGGAGCTGGTCCCGACATCGCGAGGCTCCGAAAAACTGACCGTGTTCAATAAATCTGCGCGGCAACGGCCTGACGGCCCGCAGCCACCTCGACGCATTACGCACCGCCTCGACATCGTGCCTCCGTGTCCCTCTCTCTATGTGTGCCTCCGTGACCCTCTCTCTGTGTCTCCGTGACCCTCTCTGTGTGCCTCCGTGACCCTCTCCATAAGTGCCTCCGTGGCTCTCTCTCTGTGTGCCTCCATGACCCTCTCTGTGTGCCTCCGTGTCCCGCTCTGTGTGCCTCCGTGTCCCTCTCTGTCCTTGCGAACTTACCGCAGACTTCGCTCCAACTTCGCGCCACGTCGCGCCACTCACCCGACCTCCACGCAGCCACCGCTGCCGGTTTGGTCACGCTAGCCGCATGCAGGCGCATGCTGGTGGGACCGGCCCTGTATGGGGATCACCCGACCTCCGCGCGGCCCCCGCTTCCAGTTTGGTCGCACTAACCGCATGGAGTCACATGCTGGTGGGACAGGCCCTTTACCCTGCACACCTCCCTAAACTTTCCCCTTGCACCTTAAAGTTAAGCCCACTAGCATTTGCCAATTCCACCGCTGGAAAAAGATTCTGATTGCCCGTCCTATCTACACCTCTCTCAATTGTATAACCTATCATGTATCCCCTCAACCTCTGATGCTCCAGAAAAAATATTCATGTTTGTCCAACCTCTATTTGTAGCTGATGCCCTCTAATCCAAGTAGCATCCTGGTAAACCTCTTCGACACCATCTCCTTCCTGTAATGGGACCACTCGGATAGCACACATGTAGCCTAACCAAAGTGTTATAAACTGCAACATGACTCTTATAGTTAATGCCAAAACTGATGAAGGCAAGCGCACCATATGCCTTCTTTACCAATCGTTCTACTTGCATTGCTACTTTCAGGAAGCTATAGAATTGGGCCCTCATTGTCTTAGAGATACAGCATGGAAACAGACCCTTCGGCCCAACTTACTTACCCCCTCACTCCATCACTGCTAGTAAGGATCCTGCCATTAACTGCGTTCTTTCACCTTACATTTGACCTCACAAAGTGCAAAGCCTCAATTACTCAGATTAAACTATCTACAATTTATTTGCCCATATCTGTAACTGATATGTACCACACTGTATCTTTTAGAAGCCTCCTTCAATATCTGTAAGGCACTGATTTTTGTGTCATCTGCAAATTTACCAACCAACTCACCTGCATTTCAGTCCAATTCATTTATATATATCACAAACAACGAAGGTCTCAGCACTGATCCATGCCGTTCACAGATCTTCAGCTAGATTGGCAGTCTTCCACTAATATCTCTGTCTTTCATGGGTAAACCAATTCTGAATCAAACTACTCAATCATTGTGGATCCCATGCATCTGAATCTTCTGGATTAGCCTTGTAACATGCCTTACTAAAGTCTATGTAGACAACACCCACTGCCCTATCCTCATCAATTACCTTTGTCATCTCCTCAAGAAACGCAATCAAGTTTGTAAGACATGATCTTCTCCAGACATGCTGACTGTCCCTAATTAGCCCATTAGCGAGTAAATCCCTAAAATCCTCTCCAATAGCATCCCTGCCACTGACGCAAGGCTCACCAGTATATAATTTCCTGGATAATTCGTATTTATCATCTTGATAAAAGGGACAATATTGGCTACTCTCCAGTCCTCCAGGACCTTGTCTACAGCAAGAGGAGATAAAATGATCTTCAAAAGCATCTTCAATACCCGATAGCTTCCAGCCTTTTCATTCCCCAATGTTCAACCATAACATGCAAAACTCTTGAGTCCTGTTATGATCTGCTGTGATGACAAACGGGTACATCTGTACCTCTGAGCAATGTGCAACACAACCTCCCCTCCATCACCCCAATGCCCTTCTCACCAGTTCTTCCCCAGATTTATATATAACAGGGCAGAATGCTATGAATGCTTGAAATGTAAAAATGAAAATGTAAAATGCTGAAAATTATGTTCCATCTATCAAGGGAGAGGCAAATTTGATGACATATGGTTTCACTCATAGAAGTATACTGGATGAGGTATATAAATTAAACACAAATCAATTCCAATCCTTTATTCCTCCAATCCACCCACTTCCAGTTCTAAAGGACTAAATGGTAGACAGACTGCCTGGTGTCAGGAGCAGGGTGATCCATTTCCATCTAAAAGCCCTGTCCCACAGTACAAAAGAAGATATGAGGTTGCTTTGGCAAGAAAGGTGAAAGTAAACCCAAAGGGTTTCTACAGCTATATTAATAGCAAAAGGAAAACGAGGGATAAAATTGGACCATTAGAGAACCAGAATGGACAGCTATCTGCAGAGCCAAAAGAGATGGGGGAGATATTGAACAATTTCTTTTCTTCGGTATTCACCAAGGAGAAGGATATTGAACTTGGTGAGTTAAGGGGAAAGAGTAGAGTAGCTATGGAAACTATGAGATTCAAAGAGGAGGAAGTACTGACACTTTTAAAAAATATAAAAGTGGATAAGTCTCCAGGTCCTGACAGGATATTCCCTAGGACATTGATCTGGATAAACAGGGTCTGATCAGGAACAGTCAACATGGATTTGTGCCTGGAAGGTCATGTTTGACAAACCTTCTTGAATTTTTTGAAGCGGTAACTAGGGAAATTGATGAGGGTAAAGCAGTGGATGTTGTCTATATGGATTTCACTAAGGCCTTTGACAAGGTTCCCCATGGAAGGTTGGTTAAGAAGGTTCAATCTTTGGGTGTTAATGGCGGAGTAGCAAGATGGATTCAACTGTGGCTGAATGGGAGATGTCAGAGAGTAATGGTGGATGGCTGTTTGTCAGGTTGGAAGCCGGTGACCAGTGGGGTGCCTCAGGGATCTGTGTTGGGTCCACTGTTGTTTGTCATGTACATCAATGATCTGGATGATGGGGTGGAAAATTGGATAAGTAAGTATGCAGATGATACTAAGATAGGTGGTGTTGTGGATAATGAAGTAGATTTTCAAAGTCTACAGAGAGATTTGAGCCATTTGGAAAAGTGGACTGAAAGATGGCAGATGGAGTTTAATGCTGATAAGTGTGAAGTGCTACATCTTGGCAGGACAAATCAAAATAGGACGTACATGGTAAATGGTAGGGAATTGAGGAATGCTGTGGAACAGAGGGATCTAGGAATAACTGTGCATAGTTCCCTGAAGGTGGAATCGCATGTAGATAGGGTGGTAAAGAAAGCCTTTGGTGTGCTGGCCTTTATAAATCAGAGCATTGAATATAGGAGTAGGGAAGTAATGTTAAAATCGTACAAGGCATTGGTAAGACCAATTCTGGAGTATGGTGTACAATTTTGGTCGCCTAGTTATAGGAAGGATGTCAACAAAATAGAGAGAGTACAGAGGAGATTTACTAGAATGTTGCCAGGGTTCCAGCAACTATGTTACAGAGAAAGGTTGAACAAGTTAGGTCTTTATTCTTTGGAGCGCAGAAGGTTAAGGGGGGATTTGATTGAGGTCTTTAAAATGATGAAAGGGATAGACAGAGTTGACGTGGATACGTTTTTCCCATTGAGGGTAGGGAAGATTCAGACAAGAGGGCATGACACGAGAATTAAGGGACAGAGGTTTCGGGGTAACGTGAGGGGGAACTTCTTTACTCAGAGGGTGGTGGCTGTGTGGAATCAGCTTCCAGCAGAAGTGGTGGAGGCAGGATCGATTTTAACATTTAAGTGTAAAGTGGATAGGTATATGGACGTGAAGGGAATGGAGGGGTATGGTCTGAGTACAGGTAGATGGGACTAGGGGAAAACAAATGGTCGGCACGGACTGGAATGGCCGAGAGGGCCTGTTTCCGTGCTGTAATTGTTATATGGTTATATGGTTACGAGTTCATTCCAAGAGTTCTCCCAAATTTGCCCTGATTCGAACTCGGAGATTTACGGTAATGGCACCCGTCGGTACTTGGGGCTCTCGTGGACATTTTTCATCATGTTGAAAAATCTTCACAAGTCTTCCCGTGCTTACCTGCCATTAGCGAGTCTTCCCGAGTACCTGCTGTTAGCGTTACGAGCCGCTAAGAGATGTCCCCAAGCTCCGACGTACCCGCTACATTCATTCTCCGTGCTTACCACAAGTTTTTAAAACTCAGGAGAGTTCTTGGAATGAACTCGTACCGTGGACAGGGTTTTAACTGTGAGATTAGATGCCACTTGCAGTTCCGAATCTTGAAATACCCAATATATGAGAGGAAGCAATGACCATGGTGGGGGAAAGCTAAGTTTTGGCTTTCATCCATCCAGCCTTCCAAGAGCTGGAGTAACTCAGCAGGTCGGACAGCATCGCTGGAGAAAAGGAGTAGGCGACATTACGGGTCGAGACCTTTCTTCAAATCATCACCTATTCCTTTTCTCCAGAGATGCTGCCTGGCCCACTGTTTCTCCAGCTTTTTGTGTCAATCTTCAGTTTAAACCAGCATCTTCAGTTCCTTCCTACACAGCCTTCCTAGCTTCCAGGGATTGGACACCAAATCCTTTCCATTGAGAAATACTTCCCGTTTGTCTCTTGGATCTGCAGCCCCATCCCACCCACAATACTCCGCTGCTATCCACCAACTCTATCATGGGCCCTGTAGACAGTGGTGGAACATATGTATCTGAGTAGAAGGCAGACTGACCCACCTCCAAGGGAGGTTCCTGTCAAAACAAGGTGGCAGTAAAGGTATGCTGCAGCCATACCTGTGTGAAACTCCACCTCACACATCAATGACCCACTCATCTACCAGCTCATAGCAA
Source organism: Okamejei kenojei (assembly GCA_035221665.1). Lineage (NCBI taxonomy): Eukaryota > Metazoa > Chordata > Chondrichthyes > Rajiformes > Rajidae > Okamejei > Okamejei kenojei. The sequence continues at coordinate 47,686,358 of CM069152.1, forward strand.
CTGGAGGAATGAGGATCAGTAGGCCTGGGGCAACTGACTGATAGTCACTTTGTGGTCTCTTGGCTGGTGGTGGAGCAAAGGGAAAACCAAGGTCAGTGTCCTGTTCACCCAGCACAGAAGTCAATTAGAGTTTCAGCATGAAAAATGGGGCGGCAATTTCCATTCATCCTTGAAATACCAGCCAAAGTCCAATAATTGTCTTCCCACCATACACAGACAGCATTAAACTCAGAAGATCAATGAGACTAACACAGGATATAGAGCCACCTTACCACAACTACTCTGCACTTCAGTCCTGTCACTTAATAGGATTAACACAAAAAGCTGGAGTAACTCAGCGGGACAGGCAGCATCTCTGGAGAGAAGAAATGGGTGATGTTTCGGGTCGAGACCCTTCCTCAGACCTTTCTTCTTGACCCGAAACATCACCCACTCCTTCTCTCCAGAGATGCTGCCTGTCCCGCTGAGTTACCCCAGCTTTTTGTGTCTAATTTTTGTTTAAACCAGCATCTGCAGTTCCTTCCTACACTCTTAATTGGATTAAGTTCTTAAAATAAATTATCAGTGGCACAGATGTGGATTTGACATGTTTGCGAGGTACAGGCACATACTGATACATTGTGATAAATATGTTCCATCATTCCCTCTATACTAATCCTCCTCTATACTGTATTTATGGAGTTGCATTTGTAAATGTTGGCATTTAAAATATTTTGCAGGGATTGTCTTGTTCTTCCACATAGGATCCTTTTTAAATAAAACACTGGGAAATATGAATGGAAAAGGTTTGGCACTGCACAGGGTGCACAGCGGGGACTGATTGTGGTAAAATCCAGTAACTGGGAATTTGTCAGCAGGGGACATTGTCGTCTCATGTTCTTTGTTAACTCCGAGACATGGGAGTTGGAACTTTATTTTTTCTTGTTCATTAAAGTAGATTTAGACATCTGGCATGGCCAGAATGTTTGCCCAACATTTTGTGCCCTTGAGAAGTTAGTGAGAATTGTTAGTGAGTACTTGCACCATTGCAGTTCTATTAGATAGATTTGGAGTGTGATAAGTTTTGATGCAAATGGAATTGTCGGAAATTCACAACACCCCTGAATGTATGTAGGCATCTTAAGTTCCAGTTACTTTGTATGAAGTGCACATTTCTGACATTTCATTAAAGGTTTAAGTGAACTTACTTGGCACCAAAAGGTTCTGTTCAGTAGAACAGTCTTCTTTTCATACAAGATGTGGGGGATAATGAGGTAATGCACAAAAGGCTCAGCACAGTCATTATTGGTCTGCACTTAACTCAACGGGATGGATTTTCTGATTGGTTAAATCCTGATTTTCTGATATTTATGTCAATGTAATACCGATGGGCCTGTCCCACTTAGCAACTTTTTAGGCGACTGCAGGAGACTATGTGGTTGCCACATGTTCGCGGGTAGTTGCCGGGGAGTCGACTTCATGGTCGTGAGGAGTTCCCGCATTCTGGGAACTAGTCGCGGCCTCATTATGGTCACCGTGAACTTTTCAACACCTTGAAAAATTAGTGGCAACTAGAATGAAGCCGCCATGGAGAGTAGTGAGAATTCTCGTGCCATAGGCAGGTTGCCAGGAGGTCGTAGGTTCTCGTAGGTTGTAGCCGATGCTGACCGTGAATTTAATTGGCTCATTGGGGAAATATAAAAGGTAAGCTTTGGTTTTCAGAACCAAGGATAACCAACCAGTAATGTTAAATGTCTGCCGAGCTTCACAGCCGTGTATCTCTGCCTTCTTAAAAGTTGTCTCCGCTCCTTCTCCCCCGTCTGCCCCCAGCTTTGACAGGACTGTGCTTTAGCCATCTTTTTACAGTACCAACCTACCTGTTCATCGTGGTGTGTGTCGCAGTTCAAAACAAGTGGGCTTGAGAAAGCCGCTGATTGAGGGAAGACGACTCGAGGGAGCAGCTGATTGGCAGTCAGATCCCTGCTGATTTATTTCAGCTAAAATCCTTGCTTTGTATTGTATTGTATATTGTATTGTATCCAGGGTAAGGGGGAGGATGAGTGCCAGGGCAGTTTACTGTTCTGGATGTCAGATGTGGGAGGTCATGCAGTCAGATAGCTCTCCAGACGTCCACATCTGCGCCAGGTGTGTCAAGATGGCGCTCCAAATGGACCGTATTTGGTACCTGGAGCAGCAGCTCGATGACCTCCGTCTGAGAGTGAGGAAGCCATAGAGAGGAGCTACAGACAGGTGGTCACTCCAAAACCACAGGAGGCAGAAAAGTGGGTCACGGTTAGGAGAGGCAAGGGGCAGAGGCAGGGACTAGAGAGTACCCCGGTGGCTGTACACCTTGGCAATAAGTACTCCTGTTTGAGTACTGTTGGGGGGCACAGCCTACCTGGGGGTAGCAACAGCGACCGGGCCTCCCGTACAAAGACCGGCCCTGTTGCTCAGAAAGGTAAGGAAAAGAAGAGGAGGGCAGCAGTAATAGGGGACTCTATAGTTAGGCGGTCAGATAGGCGATTCTGTGGACGCAGTCAGGAGACCCGGATGGTAGTTTGCCTCCCTGGTGCCAGGGTCCAGGATGTGACTGAACGTGTCCAAGATATCTTGAAATGGGAGGGAGAGGAGCCAGAGGTCGTGGTACATATAAGTGCCAATGACATAGGTAGAAAAAGAGAGGAGGTCCTGAAAGGAGAATTTAGGGAGTTAGAAAGAGTGTTAAGGAGAAGGACCGCAAAGGTAACAATCTCAGGATTACTGCCTGTGCCACGCGACAGTGAGAGTAGGAATGGAGCAAGGTGGAGGATAGATGCGTGGCTAAAGGACTGGTGCAGAGCACAGAGATTCAAGTTTCTGGATCATTGGGACCTCTTTTGGGGAAGGTGTGATCTGTACAAAAAGGATGGGTTGCACTTGAACCCGAGGGGAACCAATATCCTGGCTGGGAGATTTGCAAAGGCTACTGGGGAGACTTTAAACTAGATCGGTTGGGGGGAGGGACTCAAATAGAGAAGGCAAGTAGTCCGTTTGTGAGGCAGGAGGCAGAGAAGAGAAGCAGTCAGACGCAACATGTAGGGAGGAAAGAAGAAAAAAATAACAAACGGAGAATAAGAAGTGGAGGGTTTCTTAAATGTGTGAGCAGAGAGACAGAGGTGTGTAGAATGAGGATAGGAGCAATAGGTAACAAGGTGAAAAGTGGCAGGCAGACAAATCCAGGGCAAAAATCTAAAAGGGCCACTTTTCAACATAATTGTAAAAGGGCCAAGAGTGTTGTAAAAACAAGGCTGAAGGCTTTGTGTTTCAATGCGAGATGCATTCATAATAAGGTGGATGAGTTGAATGTGCAGATAGCTATTAATAATTATGATATAGTTGGGATCACGGAGACATGGCTCCAGGGTAACCAAGGCTGGGAGCTTAACATCCAGGGATATTTAATATTCTGGAGGGATAGACAGAGAGGAAAAGGAGGTGGGGTAGCGTTGTTGGTTAGAGAGGAGATTAACGGAATAGAAAGGAAGGACATTAGCTTGGAGGATGTGGAATCGATATGGGTGGAGCTGCGAAACACTAATGGGCAGAAAACGCTAGTGGGTGTTGTGTACAGGCCACCTAACAGTAGTAGTGGAGTTGGGGATGGCATCAAACAGGAAATTAGAAATGCGTGCAACGAAGGTAAAACCGTTATAATGGGTGACTTCAATCTACATATAGATTGGGTGAATCAAATTGGCAGGGGTGCTGAGGAAGAGGATTTCTTGGAATGTATGCAGGATAGTTTTCTAAACCAACATGTGGAGGAACCAACGAGAGAGCAGGCTATTTTAGACTGGATATTGAGTAATGAGGAAGGGTTAGTTAGCAGCCTTGTTGTATGTGGCCCCTTGGGCAAGAGTGACCATAATATGATTGAGTTCTTCATTAGGATGGAGAGTGACATTGTTAATTCAGAAACACGGGTCCTGAACTTAAAGAAAGGTAACTTTGAGGGTATGAGACGTGAATAGGCCAAGATGGATTGGCAATTGATTCTTGAAGGGTTGACAGTGGATATGCAATGGAAGGCATTTGAAGACTGCATGGATGAACTACAACAATTGTTCTTCCCAGTATGGCAAATGAATAAATCAGGGAAGGTGGTGCATCCGTGGATAACGAGGGAAATCAGGGATAGTATCAAAGAAAAAGATGAAGCGTACAAATTAGCCAGAAAAAGCAGCCTACCAGGGAACTGGGAGAAATTCAGAGACCAACAGAGGAGGACAAAGGGCTTAATTAGGAAAGGGAAAATGGAGTATGAAAGAAATCTGGCAGGAAACATAAAAACTGACTGCAAAAGGGATAGACAGAGTTGACGTGGATACGTTTTTCCCATTGAGGGTAGGGAAGATTCAAACAAGAGGGCATGAAATGAGAATTAAGGGACAGAAGTTTAGGGGTAACGTGAGGGGGAACTTCTTTACTCAGAGGGTGGTGGCTGTGTGGAATGCGCTTCCAGCAGAAGTGGTGGAGGCAGGATCGATTTTAACATTTAAAAGTAAAGTGGATAGGTATATGGACGTGAAGGGAATGGAGGGGTATGGAGGGAATGGAGCAGGTAGATGGGACTAGGGGAAAACAAATGGTCGGCACGGACTGGAAGGGCCGAGAGGGCCTGTTTCCGTGCTGTAATTGTTATATGGTTATATGGTTATAAAAGTTTTTATCGATATGTGAAGTGCAAAAGATTAGTTAAAACAAATGTAGGTCCCTTGCAGTCAGAAACGGGTGAATTTATCATGGGGAACAAGGACATGGCAGACCAATTGAATAACTACTTCGGTTCTGTCTTCACTAAGGAAGACATAAATAATTTGCCGGAAATAGCAGGGGATCGCGGGTCAAATGAGATGGAGGAACTGAGTGAAATCCAGGTTAGCCGGAAAGTGGTGTTAGGTAAATTGAATGGATTGAAGGCCGATAAATCCCCAGGGCCAGATAGGCTGCATCCCAGGGTACTTAAGGAAGTAGCCCCAGAAATAGCAGATGCCTTAGTGATAATTTTTCAAAACTCTTTAGATTCTGGAGTAGTTCCTGAGGATTGGAGGGTAGCTTATGTAACCCCACTTTTTAAAAAGGGAGGGAGAGAGAAAACAGGGAATTACAGACCAGTTAGTTTAACATCGGTAGTGGGGAAACTGCTAGAGTCAGTTATTAAAGATGGTATAGCAGCGCATTTGGAAAGTGGTGAAATCATTGGACAAAGTCAGCATGGATTTACGAAAGGTAAATCATGTCTGACGAATCTTATTGAATTTTTTGAGGATGTAACTAGTAGCGTGGATAAGGGAGAAGCAGTGGATGTGTTATATCTGGACTTTCAGAAGGCTTTCGACAAGGTCCCACACAAGAGATTGGTATACAAACTTAAAGCACACGGTATTGGTGGTTCAGTATTGATGTGGATAGAGAACTGGCTGGCAGACAGGAAGCAAAGGAGTGAACGGGTCCTTTTCAGAATGGCAGGCAGTGACTAGTGGGGTGCCGCAAGGCTCAGTGCTGGGACCCCAGCTATTTACAATTTACATTAATGATTTGGACGAGGGAATTAAATGCAACATCTCGAAGTTTGCGGATGACACGAAGCTGGGGGGCAGTGTTAGCTGTGAGGAGGATGCTAGGAGGCTGCAGGATGACTTGGATAGACTGGGTGAGTGGGCAAATGCATGGCAGATGCAGTATAATGTGGATAAATGTGAGGTTATCCACTTTGGTGGCAAAAACAGGAAGGTAGACTATTATTTGAATGGTGACTGATTAGGAGCGAGACCTGGGTGTCATGGTACACCAGTCATTGAAAGTAGGCATGCAGGTGCAGCAGGCTGTGAAGAAAGTGAATGGTATGTTGGCATTCATAGCAAAAGGATTTGAGTATAAGAGCAGGGAGATTCTACTGCAGTTGTACAGGGTCTTGGTGAGGCCACACCTGGAGTATTGAGTACAGTTTTGGTCTCCTAATCTGAGGAAAGACATTCTTGCCATAGAGGGAGTACAGAGAAGGTTCACCAGACTGATTCCTGGGATGGCAAGACTTCCATATGAAGAAAGGCTGGATAGACTCGGCTTGTACTCGCTGGAATTTAGAAGATTGAGGGGTGATCTCATAGAGACTTACACAATTCTTAAGGGGTTGGACAGGCTAGATGCAGGAAGATTGTTCCTGATGTTGGGGAAGTCCAGAACAAGGGGTCACAGTTTAAGGATAAGGGGGAAGTCTTTTAGGACCGAGATGAGAAAATCGTTTTTCACACAGAGAGTGGTGAATCTGTGGAATTCTCTGCCACAGAAGGTAGTTGAGGCCAGTTCGTTGGCCATATTTAAGAGGGATTTGGATGTGGCCCTTGTGGCTGAAGGGATCAGGGGGTATGGAGAGAAGGCAGGTACAGGATACTGAGTTGGATGATCAGCCATGATCATATTGAATGGCGGTGCAGGCTCGAAGGGCCGAATGTCTTGCTCCTGCACCTAATTTCTATGTTTCTATGTTTCTATGTGTCTGTATCACCTTGGCTTTGCACCGTGTAAATTTTTTAGACAGGGCAAGCGGGGGGAGCGCTGTCTAAAAAATTCACACGGGCTGGTGAAGGAAGAGATGTGTTGGTGTGTGTCCATTCCACTTTGACAGTCGCCATTCCGGTTTGCGGATTTTCATGCGATTGCTGGCAACGTGACTATCGCAAGCACTCCGGTGAAAAATTGCTTAAGTGGGACAGGCCCATTAGGAATCTACTCACCCACAGAGAGCAGTTTTTACTAGTAAGATTAAACAGGAACTTACCAGTTTGAAGTTTGATCCTTATTTTATGAGGAGCTACGATGGACGATTACGTGAAGAAGGCCATCAGCCCGCATGCGCATCAATCTTCAAAGCACCAGTATGAAATCACAGATAACAGTTGTTGAACTGAACATAGTAAGATTAGAGAAGACTAGAACTACCAGATGACCTTTATGATACAATGGTTGGGAGCGGAAGGCACGTAATCGCTCATCGTAACTCCTCATAAAATAAAGAGCAAACTTCAAACTGGTAAGTTCTCATTTAATCTTACTATTTTACTTCGGAGCCATGTGAGTTACTACGTGAAGATTTTAAAGCTCTGTGATTTCATGCCATGGATATGAGTCCATGTGTCACACACTGCATCAGTTGACCATGATGAGTGAAATATAAATACCGCATTCAGACATGACATAAATTTAAACATGCTGATGCTTTATTGAGCAAATGAAAATAATAGTGACCCCTCTACATCCAGGGGGAAACTTTAAAACAGAATCTAAAATAGAGTTGGCAAATACCCCCGATCTGGCAATGGGTTATTATAAAATGTTTGGAACGTATGTTCGTTTGACCATCCTGCAGCCGCTAGGATGTGGTTAAGCGGAACGTACATAACCCTTGCTGCTGATGTAGTAGCAGCCCTGGTGGAGTGAGAGTTGAAAATATTAGTATCTACTCCTGCATAAGCCAAAACCCCGTTTTAACCACCTGGAGGTGGTGGAACTAATACCTTCTTATGAGGTTTTTTGTAACATTGCTAGTTTAGAGCCTTTAAGGCTCTTGGTGACGTTGACATATTGTTGTAAATGCGCGACCACACATAACCGAAGGTCCATGGGGTATGCCATGAAGACTAGTTTGGGACCTAACGCCCCTGGTTTGTTCTGGTTAACCAATTCATAAACATAAAATATTATGTTATTTGCAGATATAACCATCCTGTCCAGTTGCAATTTATGTAGTGACTGGACCCGTTGCTCTGAGACCAGCGCCATGAGGATAACTACCATATGAGAGCCGGCTAAAGATAAGGATGTAACTGGAGCCCCCTGGTGAAGTAGTGTTAACACAACACCAATATCCCATACTTCCATGTACCTGGGCCTGGGAGAACTTGTGTTAAAGATATGCTTTATAATTCTGGATATCAGAGGGTGAGACCCGACAGAGTGGATCCCACTCGCAGCAGCAAATATGATGAGAAGGCATGCTTGGTACAGTTAATGGCACTATAACTTAATTTATTGTCAAAGACCCATTTGAAAATGAACTCCAAGACATCAGTTATCCGTGCTGTATTATATGTAACATGTGCATTTAAACAAAAACACTTCCCATCTCCTAAAGAGGAAATGTACTGCTTTTTTGGTGCTATCCCTGCACTCTGCAGCGAGCACATACATGGATCGGTCTGACAACCCAAGCCACAGGAACAGTCATCTCAGAGTCTGCAAGTCAATGAATTGATTTTATCATGCAGAGGCTGGTTTCCCGAGTCACAGGCTGAACCAGCAAAGTTTTATGTTTAGAATAACCATATATGGTTCCATTATTATTCCCAACATTTGCGGGAATCGTGGCTGCATAGGCCAGTCAGGCAGTACGAAAAGCCTGAAGCGGGATCTTGCTGGGTTTATTGCAAGACCTGACTGATGAGGCAGAATGGAAGAAAGACATAAAAGAACATTCCTCCCCAGTGTAGTGAGAATGTATCTCTCGCCACTGTTTTGCCACATATTTTTGCAACTGGTGAATGAGCCTGGATTTAAACATATCGATATTCAGTGTTCCATCGAGCCACAATGTCATTAAATACTTTGTGATCCAACATCCATCTGTGTTGTCATTGATTTCACATGATGATCCAAAAGCACCAAATGAGGTTGGGTAAATTATCACAGGGTACTTTGACTTGATTGCACCCATGTGACTAACATATGCCACCACCATGGTGTATCAACTTGGAGTTGAGCATGCAGATCATGCATATTCGCACAATAACCTTTAACCTTTATAGGTAGTTGATACCAATAACTGAAGAATTGGTAACTCATCCAAAACGCATCCGCCTCCGTAACTAGGGATGGCATTCATAATTTCCCATCTTTGAGCACCAGCATCAGTTTGTAATATTACTGAAGATTACTGACCAAAAATTACTGGAGCAATGCTGAATACTGTTCGTCCACCATTGTGGCTTTGGTAGCTTCAGCTAGTAATAGCATAGGTCTGTTAATACTGACCTGTATTGTACTTGAGAGGTTATTCCTTTGCACGTTGTAAGTTCTGATAATGCAAAGGCCCAATTTGTACATCTGAAATACAGCTATTATATTGCCAATTACACTTGATGAGTCACCGATAAATTAATAGTTAAAGGTAAATCCCAATAATCAATAACTCTGGTTGGTATCAACTTAAATTTAACTGGTTGGATGAGAAGCCCCAATTTCTCAAATATAGATTGCGGCTGCAATAGATAATTTTAGCAAAATACAGCGTTTAAAAATATCATCCAGATACGCCATAACAAATGTTCTTGAGCTCTGAGCAGCCCAAGCACCAATTTTAGTAATTTGGTAAATAACCTGGGATCTGGTTAGGCCATTTTGCAACGTTTTAACTGTTACCAGAAGTCATACTGTACAATCTGCAGCAGCATTGAGTCATAGAGTCATAGAGTGATATAGTGTGGAAACAGGCCCTTCGGCCCAACTAGCCCACACCGCCCAACATGTCCCAGCTACACTAGTCCCATCAGCCCGCGTTTGGTCCATATCCATTCAAACGTGTCCTATCCATGTACTTGTCTAACTTTTTCTTAAAGATTCGGATAGACAAATAATTCCTTTGTTTCTTAAGTCACACTTTCCCTATGTCATCACTTTGCTCTTATAATCACTCCTCTTCAATTGATATTAGGTCCTGTGCCCTAATATCATTTTCTGGGGTTCAGTACCAAATCTTGTCTTGCAAGGAGCCTTGGAACATTTTTATCATTATTGGTACTGCATATCGTTGGTAGTGATTGTGGGTAGAAAATTTGGTCCGTTTCTTTTGTCACATGCATAACATTAAGGTCATAAAGTCATGTGATAGGAGTAGAATTAGGCCATTCGGTCCATCATGTCTAATCCACCATTCAATCATGGCTGATCTATGTCTTCCTCCTAACCACATTCTCCTGCTTTCTCCCCATTAAGAAGTTAGAGAGGCCATGATTTAAAAGTTCTAAAAAATAAAAAAAAATTAAAAAAGGCCTCCAGACAAAAAAATCTCAGGAGTACCAGGGTAGTAAAAGAAAATTAAAAAAACTGACCCTGAAGGTGCATTGATAGTGGTGGCTGGTCATAAGTACCCACCACAGCACAAATATACATACAGGTGTACTGAGTACGATACCTGAATGAAGGAGTGAGGCCATGGAAGGAATGGTGTCATATGGACCCACCACAGTACAAATATACATACAGGTGTACTAAGTACGATACCTGAATGAAGGAGTGAGGCCATAGAAGGAAATCATGGTAACCAACATTAATCGGTCTCTCAACAGCTTCATAAAGCTGTTATGGTTGAAACAGCAGAGGTATTGATAAAACATTTATGTTTTATTAAGGTACCAATGGTGAATCCGATTACGGTACCCATATCTCAATTATATGGAGACATAAGGAAATACGATTTCAAAGAATTTCAAGCTGGTGCGTGGCATCACTACTTATGTAAAACATTGTGCAATAACCAAAACATTTTTTAAATAAAAAGACAAATTGCCATTAGTTTGTGGAGCTCAATGGTATAAAAATGTTTGCACTTTAGATTTGCAGGTCAATACAGATCAAGTTTTTAACTCCTGATTATTTATGGAGTAAACCTGCCTCAGGATAAATCAAAGACATTGATTACAAAGGAAAGACTATTGGTCATTAAACTTTGGCAAAATTATGATCCAATGTAAAGATTTAATAATGGATCAAAACAAAGGCAGGAGTATGATAAAGAAATATTTATCCAACACAGCCTTATGTGAACCCATATGGTTGGGGAGAGAAGGCTTCATGTACATTTGAAGAGGTGCAAAACCTTGTTACAGAAGAAGTTGATGAAATCTCCAATTGTGGGAGATTACAGGTGAGTTATGATCAATGATATGGCATAACAACGGATTGATTTGTTTTAATGTGTAAAGGATCTACAAAGAAAAATTGTAGAAGGAATTGGTTCATCTGTATAGGAAAACCTAAAAATTGATATTAGGTTTGCACCCGAAATATCTCCAATAAAGAAGAGGTAAGCAAATTAGTATCATAAATTTCCCCAGGGAAAAGGAAGATGTGGTGGTAAAGCCATACGAGACATCATTTTAAATACACTTTTACAGTGTAAAAACATTTTATCAAAATGGACATCTTCAACATTGAAAAACAGTTGTTATTAACAAATTGTTAATCATTACTATAAGACTTGAAGGATGGTATTTAGTACCAATTTATTATCATATTTACAGGTGCTTGAAATTAATTAGATGGGTCAGCTGTTGCAAGTTAAGACATTGTCTAATGGATTAAACTCAGTTCTAGGTTGTTCACACAATTATTGGAACAGCAATTGCACTGATAGAAGATCAGCACTTGCACTAATGAGGACACATGGTCATGGTTTATCTTGATCACATTTTAAATTGGAAGGTTGATCAGGTCAGCTGCAAATTAGTGCAGCAATTACAAGCCTGTTGAGAGGCAAGGGTCCTGACCCATCCAATAAAAATATGTTTTAGGCATTCATAAACATTACTATTCTGGGTTTAGGAGTAATTCAGCACCATATGGGGGAATTTTTTTTTCCCCGAGAAACAAAATGTCATTATTACAAATATGCCTCATTGCTTTGTTGACAAACTTTGACCCTCCATCCGAGAAGGCGCTTAGATAAAAGAGTAAAAAAGCTCCAAAAAAGGGAAAACACAAGCATTATAAGAGTATGCAGGCCTTTTTGACAGGCCTATGCAACTACCAAAGGATACTTTATCAGAATTAAAGTGGTGGATAGAAAAGGTTCCACAAGCTGCTTTAAACATATAAGCTTAGCAGCCGTTGCAAACTGAAGCAAGTATTCTCGGATGATGGATAGCTTCTGTGATTATTTGGGCTAAAATAAGTATAATATCTATCCATATCAAGTTAATATTTGATACGTCCCTTGTTTAGGGGACTACGGACAATAACACCGGGGAATTGCAAATGGATTGTCCTAAGAAACTTTTTTCTCCAAACATTTGTATTAATTAGTGGAGTATCAGGAGCTTTTTATGGATTAAATGCCTATTGGATAGGTATATGGACGTGAAGGGAATGGAGGGGTATGGTCTGAGTGCAGGTAGATGGGACTAGGGGAAAACAAATGGTCGGCACGGACTGGAAGGGCCGAGAGGGCCTGTTTCCGTGCTGTAATTGTTATATGGTTATATGGTTATATTGTTCTACTATGAAAGTGTGCATGTCCAATCAGGTGAACAATATCACGGCTGTGGCATGTATCAATCACATGGGTCAAGTAAGATCATTATCAAGTGATTATCTGGGTAACCAGATGTGGCGTATTCTAAAAATGTTTTAATTCAGCTGTTTATCTCTAAGGAAGAGACAATGTTGTCGCAGACAACAAATCATGGGAATAAAAATTGTCAGTAATATGGATTACTTACCATTAATCTGGTTGTGTCCAGATTAAATCACCGGTAGTAAGATAGTAAGATTTAACGAGAACTTACCAGTTCGAAGTTTGATCGTTATTTTATGAGGAGTAATGACGAGGGATTACGTGCCCTCCACTCCCAACCCTCATAAAATAAATGATCATCTGGTAGTTCTAAATCTATGTTGAGCCTTACTATCTTACTCCGGCTATTATGTTCTGTACTTTTCATGCTGCTGCTTTGAAGTATGCCGATCATGCGCCAGGCGGGGCTTCTTCACGTAATCCCTCATTGTTACTCCTCATAAAATAACGATCAAACTTCAAACTGGTAAATTCTCGTTTAATCTTACTATTTTCCACCATTTTTAAGGAGAGTCATCCAGCATGAGAACAGGCCCTTCAGCCAGCTTTGCCCATGCTGACCAAGAAGCTTCATCTGCCATGGTCATGTCATAAGGTCATAAGGTCATAGGTAACACGAGGAGAATTAGGCCATTCGGCCCATCAAGCCTACTCCATCATTCATCATGACTGATCTATCTCTCCCTCCCAACCCCATTCGCCTAGATCCACCTGTTTGCATTTGTCCTTTGGCCCTCTGTACCTTCCCAGTCCACGTACCTGTCCAAATGTCATTTAAATGTTGTTTCAACTTGTTGCTGTTGTTTCAACCTGCTTCAACTATCTCCTATGGCACCTCACTTCAAATACTCACCAAGTTGTCCCTCAGGTTCCTATTACATGTTTCTCCTCTAACCTTAAACTGTTCTCCTCTGATCCTTGATTTCTCACTGTACATTCAAACGATATATTACCCCCATGACCTTTTACACCTCTACAAGATCACCCCTCATCCTTTTGTGCACCAAGGAACATAGTTCTAACCTGCCCAACCTTTCCTTATAGCTCAGCCCCTCAATGTAGTGACAACATCCCATAAATTTCCTCTGTACTCATTCCAGCTTAGCAATGTCCTTCCTATAACAGGGTGACTACAAATTAACATAATACTACAAATGAGGAATCACCAAGCTCTTGTACATCTGTAACATAACAACTTCTATACTCAACATCCTGACTGATGAAGGCCAATGAACCAAAAGCCTTCTTGACCACCCTATTTACTTATGACACCACTTTCAAGGAACTATGTACCACACTCCTAGATACATAGGATATAACATTTAGTGCAAGGTAAAATTCAATAAAATCCGATTAATGATAGTTTGAAGAACGAGAGAGGTAGATGGGAGGTCAGCACCACTCTTTAGCTGGTAACTAGACTAAGTGGATCCCGTTGGGTCCCATTGTCACATGGGAGGCCTGGTCCCCCAACGCTATATTCCATCACTCGCCCATAGCCCCCAACTGCGCAGGCGCAGCTGACCAGTTCCTGTTGTGATGCCGCCTCCTCCCCCCACCGCCCCCCCCCACTATGCCGCATGCCCTTCCCCTCCCCTCCATGCATTCACTCCATCCGCCCTCAACCCCATTCTTAGTGGCTCTCCGGTGGAGCAGGCATTCCCGCCCAATGGGTTCCCATTGTCAAGAGTGTTTTACTGTCATATGTCCCAGTTGGAACAATGACATTCTTACTTGCTGCAGCACAAAAGAAAAAAGAACAGTGCAATAATAATAATAATAGTCTATTGTAGTTAAAATCTTATGAGGTTGTAGTGTTTAATAGCCTGTTGGCTGTACAGAAGAAGCTGTTCCTGAACCTTGATGTTACAGTTCTCAGGACCCTGTACCTTCTTCCCGGTGGCAGTGGCCAGGATGATGTGGGTCTTTGATGATGTTAGCTGCCTTTTTGAGGCAGCGACTACGATAAATCCCTTCGATGTTGGGGAGGTCAGAGCCGGTGATGGCCTGGGCAGTGTCTACAACTTTTTGCAGTCTTTTCTGCTCTTGGAGGTTCAAGTTGCTGAACCAGCCCATGATGCAACCAGTCAGTATGCTCTCTACTGTGCACCTGCAGAAGTTCAAGAGAATCCTCTTTGACATACCGAATCTCCGTAATCTTCTCAGGAAGTAGAGGCACTGATGTGCTTTCCTTATGATTACATCAGTATGCTGGGTCCAGGAAAGATTGGCAGAAATATGCACACCCAGGATTTTGAAGCTTTTGACTCTCTCCACCATCGTCCCATTGATGTAAACAGGATTGTGGGTCCTCAACCTTCCTATTCCAATGTCCACAATCAGTTCTTTGGTTTTGCTGATATAGAGAGCCAGGTTGTTGTGCTGGCACCATATGGTCATTATGACGTAGAACACGCAGGTATTACTGGGCAGGCACAGCTGACGGGCAGGGCAAGTGGAAAATTAATTTATTAAAGCTTAAAACGTGAATAACTCTTAAAATACAACAACAATTTAAATGTTAAAGATGATGGTTATTCAGTTCAGTATTTTCTTGTTGAGTTCTGCTGCTCACTGCATCTCTGTGTCTCTTTGCAGTTGATGAAAAAAGAGACACACAATTTTAATATAGACATTATTGAGTGGTCAAACTTTAACTTGAAGAAAATCTGAGAATTTACCTCAGAAGTCATTGTTCAACCAAGCATGCACTTAATGACAACATTCTTGGTTGATGTTCCATCCTTCAGGAAAACATTGACATTTTCCTTCACATTTCCCCAGCTGAGAAATGCCGGTTTCTCAAGGTATATCAACACTTTCTCCATTGTTCGTCCTTGTGCTTTAAGGATCGTCATAGCAAAACGTGACTGAATGGGGAATTGGCTCCGTGACTGAATGGGGAATTGGGAGATTGCAACCTTCACGTGGTCCGCCCTTTTTTGACGAATGCAATCAACCTGGCGTGCACAATCAAGTAAGATCAAATAGAACAAGTTGTCCCACAACTTTAGGCTGTGCACGCCATACGCAAGAAGAAGAAGAAAAAGAAGAAGAAGAATAAGAAGGAAGGCAGACAGACAGACAGACACATAGAAAATAGGTGCAGGAGTAGGCCATTCGGGCCTTTGAGCCTGCACCGTCATTCAATATGATCATGGCTGATCATCCAACTCAGTATCCTGTACCTGCCTTCTCTCCATACCCCCTGATCCCTTTAGAAACAAGGACCACATCTAACTCCCTCTTAAATATGGCCAACGAACTGGCCTCAACTACCTTCTGTGGCAGAGAATTCCACTCATTCACCACTCTTTGTGCGAAAAATGAACTTACAGATAGATCTGTAAGTGCCGCACCTGGTTCTCATAGGTTAATCAAGTGGGACTCCCGCTGTTTTCCTGACTGAACCAGAGGACATAGGTTTAAGGTGAAGAGGTAAAGACTTAATAGGAATCTGAGAGGTAACTTTTTCACACAAAGGATGGTGGGTGTATGGAAGGAGCTGCCAGAGGAGGTAGTTGAGGCTGGGACCTTCGCAAAGTTAGACAGGCACATGGCTAGGTCAGATTTGGAGGGATATGGACCAAATGCGAGTGTAAATGGAACTTGTTGGTCAGCGTGGGCAAGTTGGTCCGAAGGGCCTGTCTCCATGCTGTATGACTCCATATAACCATATAACCATATAACCATATAACAACTACAGCACGGAAACAGGCCCTCTCGGCCCTTCCAGTCCGTGCCGACCATTTGTTTTCCCCTAGTCCCATCTACCTGCACTCAAACCATATCCCTCCATTCCCTTCACATCCATATACCTATCCACTTTACTCTTAAATGTTAAAATCGATCCTGCCTCCACCATTTCTGCTGGAAGCTGATTCCACACAGCCACCACCCTCTGAGTAAAGAAGTTCCCCCTCACGTTACCCCGAAACCTCTGTCCCTTAACTAGGACTCCCTAGGACTTCTGAACGAGAAACATTGTACCATTCTACCTGCATCACAGCTGCACTATAACCAAGAGAAACGAATGCACAACTATCCCAAACAAGGAACCGCAGACTGTACCTTGATCACCTGTCCCCCTCTGCTCAGCATCCTCACAGAAGCCTCTTGAGCCAAAGCATCACACTTACCTCAACACACCCTCTGTCCCAACACAGCCGCTCCCAATAGGCTGCTCCGCTACTCTTTGCTTTCTTATTATTAACTGCTCAATTAGCCAATTCTTATCATTCAGCCAATGTCTTCCTTTTGAAATATCCCGCTGTTGCTCCGACACTGAAATAGACTGACATACCCAATCCAACTGCTAGGCAGCAGTTTCATTTATTTCCTGAAACCACTATTTACTTTTAAATGTGAAAAAGTACAGAGCAAATTTACTTCCTTAAGGATTATCCACACTATATCCTCCAGTGTATGTGCAAACACCTTGCAGTGGTCCCTTGGCATTCAAATATATTATATCATGAATCTGAGACATGAATTATTAGGTCAGGAACTGGATGCAAGATGCAGAAAACATAAAATGCAATGAGAGGCCTAACAAAGTACATAACTTCCATTAATTGAACTGATGTTGTCTGTATGGAGTTTCTATGTTCTCCCTGTGACCACGTGGGTTTTCTTCAGGTGCTCTGGTTTTACACATTCCAAAGATGTGCTGGTTTGAAGGTTAATTGACCTGCAAACTCCATACAGGCAGCACTGGCAGTCAGGATCGAACTGGGTCTCTGTCACTTTTAGGCAGCAACTCTAACATTGTGCCACTTGTGCCACTATGACAGAATGTGGGAGAGCTAATGGAAATATGGGAAAAGTAAAATGGAATTGGTATAAATGAGCATGACTTGATTGGGTGAAGGGTTAGCATGTTGTGTGAACCTATAACCAGGAATCAATGTTGTGAATCTTAGCTGCATGTTTTCTATTACAAGTATATCCTTCTTAAGATATTCCAGCACTTTGCTTACCAATGATGAAAGGCTCGCTTTAGCAAATCCAGTTTTTTCTTTCTCTTTGTGTTAATTAATTAGTTTATTTCCACATCTCACATATCTATTTATATTCTTTGTGTGGACCTCGCTAGTCTTTAATAATCTTTGGAAGTGGTTCAAGTTCCAGTAACCTCAAGCCTTGCTGCCATGGTTTATGCATGGAATAGGTCATAAATGGACACAAGCAGCATCGGCGCAGGTTCTTGATCTTGTTATCAGAGACAAAATAAAAATGCTTCAAATAAATTAATATTATTAAAGCATAAACATTGATAGAGTAGTATAAAACATGTTTAACTGGTGTAAATTTATTAAAATATTGATCTCTTCTTGGGCTCCCCTTCGGTCATGGCTGACCATGGCTGTCTCCAGGGCGCTATTCCCTATATGGAGCACACCTGTGTGTGACTTTGTTTAACGCGGGGAGACTGGTGCACAGACAGCCACCCCACGGTCCTTGACAGATCTGGGTCAGCATCCAGTGGCATGGTGTCCAAGACGACCGGAGACCCTTTTCTGCTGCTGCCTTCATCCGCCTTCCCAGCAGTTGTGACGTTCCACTAAGGTCAGCCATCATCCTTCGCCTGTTCCACCGTTGAGGCCTTGGTTGGATTGCTCTTTGTCAGAGACCTCCCCCTCGACCTTGCCACCATGGGTGGCCTTACCAGGAACATAGCACCACACGCATCTCTCTCAGGATCTCAGGACCACTCAAGCTTCTCCACCATGACAAGGTGACAATCCACGAAGAAGTGGATCAAAATATTGATATTCATTTTTAAAAGTGGAAAAATTACTTAACACCTAAGGAATGTTAGGGGGTCATAGAGTCTTACAGCACGGAAACAGGTCTTTCTGCCCAACCTGCCCATGCTGACCAAATGCTTCATCTGCACCACTCCCACTGGCCCGTGTTTGGCACATATCCCTCTCAACCGATCCTGTCCATGTGTCTGTCCAAATGTCTTTTAAACCATCTGCCTTAACTACTTTGGCAGTTCGTTCCATATACTGTGTGAAAAAAGTTGCCCCTCAGGCTCCTTTTACATCTTTCCTCTTTCACCTTAAATCTATGAGCTCTGATCCTTAATTCCCCTACTCAGAGTAAAATAATCTGTGCCTGCATCCTAACTATTCCCCTCATGTACTTATACACCTGTATAATATCACCCCTCAGCCTCCTGCACTTCATGAATAAAGACCTATCCTGCCTAACCTCTCTCTATATCTCAAGCCTTGGCAACATTCTCATGAATCTTATCTGTCTTTCCAATTTAACAACAGCCTTCCATTATCAGGGTGACCAAAACTGAGCACAATACTCTAAATGCAGCCTCATCAATGTTTTGTCCAATTTGTTCAGAATGGCAGGCAGTGGCTAGTGGAGTGCCGCAAGGCTCGATGTTGGGGCCACAACTGTTTACCATATATATTAATGATTTGGAAGAGGGAATTAGGAGCAACACTAGCAAATTTGCGGATGACACAAAGCTGGGTGGCAGTGTGAACTGTGAAGAGGATGTTAGGTGGTTGCAGGGTGACCTGGACAGGTTGAGTGAGTGTGCAGATGCATGGCAGCTGCAGTATAGCTCTAGGGCTAGTGGAGTCAAGGGATATGGGGAGAAGGCAGGCATGGGTTATTGATAGTGGACGATGATCACAATGATCACAATGAATAGCGGTGCTAGCTCGAAGGGCCGAATGGCCTCTGCCTGCAACTATTTTCTATGTTTCTATGTTTCCATGTAACTGCAACACGACATCTCAACTTCCATACTCAATACAATGACAGATGAAGATCAATTTACTGAAAGCCTTCTTGTGACACTTTCTGTGACTCTATCTACCTATGACCCCACTTTCAAAGAACCATGTGTTATGAGAATAGCGCCATTGGTGGTGCAGTACCCATGAGGCAGTAGCCAAGATGGATCCTGAATGAAAATGGGCGGAATCCCAAGGCTCGAGTGTAAAGCATCTGTTAATTAGTTGTGGAGCTGTAATGGAGCAGTTTACAGTGAGGAAACACAATATTAAACAATGGTGTCAGATCGGGGCCTGTTTCAGGATTCGTCAAGAGTTTTGATTGGGTGCACAGCGATTGCGGATGACATTTGTAAGTGAGTACGACCGAGAGAGACGTTTGTGCAGCCTGCATTGTTTCCATCAATTGAGGTGTGTATTTGTCAGGAAAAGGGAGCAGCTAGGCAAATGAATTTTGAGGCAAGGGACTTGCCAATGGAGTGGAGACAATGGAGACAATTGCATGATTTACAATGCAAGACGATAAACAAAAGAAAACTGGAGGAATCACGTCCTGTAGGTGGAATATAAGGGGCGCTAATGAACCAATTAAAAGGGGTAAGATTTTTGCCCAATTAAAAGCACTCAATTGTGACATAATCTTTTTACAAGAAACACATCTGAAACATCAAACACAGATAAGATTGAAGGCAAATTGGATTGGGAAAACATGCTACTCTTCGTTTACTTCTAAATCTAGAGGCACGGCTATAATTATTCGTAAAGTTATACCATTCAAACCAAAGAATATCATAGCAGACAAAGAGGGGAGATACGTTATAGTTAAGGGAAAATACACTCTACTCCACTTACTTCGATAAATATTTATGCTCCCAACTTTGATAACCCCCAATTCTTTAGTAAAATCCTGGATAGAATTTCAGAATTTAACTATCAAAATGTGATTATAGGGGGAGATTTCAATTGTGCTCTAGATCCATATCTGGATAAATCAGCAAAACAAAAAAACGATCAATATAAAATCTAAAACTAGTGAACTCCTAAATACATACATAAAAAACACAAACATAACAGATGTATGGAGAATCGCTAATCCAGTAGGTAAGAAATACTCATTTTATTCAACGGTACATAAAGCGTATTCACGTTAAGACTATTTTTTAGTGGACACAACATTAATTCCCTATACATATAACTTTAAATATCATAATAGTATTATTTCTGATCACTCCCCGTTAACTTTTTTTTTAAATTAGAAGGAATGTCCACACAGCCACTGACTGGCAGCTGCACGTCGATCTGGGCAAACAGCTGAAATTTGCACAGCACATCACAGCAACATCACTCCGGCCAGACATGATCATCACCTCCAAAATGACAAAAGTGATCATTCTGGAGCTGACAGTGCCCTGGGAAGAGCGTATTGAAGAGGCTAATGAGAGAAAGTGCGCAAAGTACCAGGAACTAGTGGAGATGTGCCAGGACAGTGGCTGGAAGACATACTATGAGCCCATAGAGGTGGGCTGTAGAGGCTTTGCAGGACGCTCACTCTGCAAAGTCCTCAACCAGTTGGGAATTACGGGGCTGGCAAAGAAGAGGGCCATTCAATCCGCAAGCAAAGCCGCAGAGAAAGTCACTAGGTGGCTTTGGATTAAGAGGGCTGATCCTTGGGTGGTTGCTGCTGGGACGCAAGTCGGGGCTTGATCAACCACGGCTGGGTCGCCTGGGCAAGGGTGACAGATGTTGTGAGACCCGAAAACACCCGATGACCCCAGGTCACATCACTGAGGATGCGTCCCAGAGCATCTAGAAGATGTATCTTTCATACTTTGATAAAAAATCGTTCTGGAGGTTTAACCACCAAATCTTAAACAACTCACAAGGTTGTACATATTTAAAGCAGCAGATCTTATTCTTCCTTGAGACAAGTGATACACCAGGTATTTCACCTTCATTATTATGGGAAACAAACTTTTAAGGCATTTATTAGAGGAACTATAATTTCATATCAAGCTTTCCAAAATAAAAAGAACAACACTGAACAATTGCAATTAGAACAACAAATTAGACAATTAGATCGAGAAAATGCCAAAGAACCAACCATAGATAAACATAATAAGCTAACAATATTAAAATACAAATTAAATAAAATTTTATTGGCAAGAATAATAAGATTATTTCAAATTACAAAACAAGAAAACTTCGAATTCGGTGATAAACCACATAAACTCTTAGCACGTCAACTGAAAAAACGGGAAACGGAAAATATAATTACTGAAATTAAATCAGATAAAGGTGAATTATTAACACTACCTAAAGACTTTAAATTTTTTTTTCTCAATTTTACCAAAATCTATGTACATCTAAAACCTCTGCAAACAATACCAAAATTACAAACTTCTTAGACAATTGTAATCGTCCATAACTTAATATGTTGGAACAAGAGGAATTAGGAGATCAGATTACACTTAAGGAAATAGAAGAAACAATAAATTTGTTGAAGAATGATAAAACGCCAGGACCAGATGGCGTTAGTAATGAATTCTATAAAATATTCTACGAGATCATTTCACCACGCTTACAAAGTTTATATATGCATGCTTTTAACGAAAATATATTACCAGAAACACTAACCGAGTCAACTATTACACTTTCTGGAGTATGGTGTACAATTTTGGTCGCCTAATTATAGGAAGGATGTCAACAAAATAGAGAGAGTACAGAGGAGATTTACTAGAATGTTGCCAGGGTTCCAGCAACTATGTTACAGAGAAAGGTTGAACAAGTTAGGTCTTTATTCTTTAGAGCGCAGAAGGTTAAGGGGGGACTTGATTGAGGTCTTTAAAATGATGAAAGGGATAGACAGAGTTGACGTGGATACATTTTTCCCATTGAGGGTAGGGAAGATTTCAAACAAGAGGGCATGACACGAGAATTAAGGGACAGAAGTTTCGGGGTAACGTGAGGGGGAACTTCTTTATTCAGAGGGTGGTGGCTGTGTGGAATGAGCTTCCAGCAGAAGTAGTGGAGGCAGGATCGATTTTAACATTTAAGAGTAAAGTGGATAGGTATATGGACGTGAAGGGAATGCAGGGGTATGGTCTGAGTGCAGGTAGATGGGACTAGGGGAAAACAAATGGTCGGCACGGACTGGAAGGGCCGAGAGGGCCTGTTTCCGTGCTGTAATTGTTATATGGTTATATGGTTATATGGTTATACCTAAAAAGGATAAAGATCTTGAGGACCCAGGCTCATATAGAGCCATAGCACTCCTAAATACAGATAAAAAAATATTAGCAAAGACCCTAGCGAGAAGATTGAGTAAATATGTTAACAAACCAGATCAAAGGGGGTTTAAACCCAAGAGATACTCATTCAACAATTTGAGATGGCTGTTTAATATAATTTACTCACATAAAACTGAAGTGGAAGACTTAGCAATTATTTCACTGGATGCAGAAAAAGCTTTTGATCAAGTAGCATGGCAATATCTATTCAAAGTATTGCAAACATTTAATATGGGAGATAATTTTATCTCATGGGTAAAATTATTATATGATAAGCTGTCGACTAATAATTATATTATCCCCAAAATTTCAATTATCAAGGGGCAATAGACGGGTGTGCATTATCGCCCCTGCTATTTGCAGTTGTGATAGAGCGTTTAGCAGAAAGTATAGAAACATAGACACATTGAAACATAGAAAATAGGTGCCGGAGGAGGCCATTTGGCCCTTCGAGCCAGCACCGCCATTCATTGTGATCATGGCTGATTGTCCGCTATCAATAACCCGTGCCTGCCTTCTCCCCATATCCCTTGACTCCACTAGCCCCTAGAGCCCTATCTAACTCTCTCTTAAATCCATCCAGTGATTTGGCCTCCACTGCCTTCTGTGCCTGGGAATTCCATATATTCACATCTCTCTTGGTAAAAAAGTTTTTTCTCAGCTCAGTCTTAAATAACCTCCCCTTTATTCTAAGACTGTGGCCCCGAAGTCATCCGAATATTCATGGATATAATACCAAACACTCAAATAATAAAATGTCATTATATGCAGACGACATATTATTATAGATTACAAATTTGCAAATTAGCATACCAAATATATTAAATTTAATAGAGGAATTTGGCTCTTTTTCAGGATATAGAATAAACTGGAACAAAAGCAAAATTCCCTTTTAGAATTGCAACAGAAAAATTCAAGTATTTGGGTATCCAAATTACTAGAATATATAAATCATTATTTAACGCAAACTATATGCCTTTATTAACTAAATTTGAATGGGTTGATTAAATTCTGGAAAACACTGCCGATGTCCTTAATAGGCAATATAAATGCTATAAAAATTATCTTTTTTACCACAAATACTGTACCTATTTCAATCATTACCAATATATTTACCAAAAAAAAAATTAAAAAACTAGACTCTGATATTTGGGACTTCGTATGGGACTATAAATCACATAGAATTCAAAGAAAACATCTGTGTAAATCTAAAGAATTAGGGGCACTGACACTCCCCAATTTGCTGTACTACTATTGGGCAGTGAATATTAAAAATATAATTTACTGGTTGGACACTTCTGCTCAACAAGTAGATTGGATAAGAATGGAGAAAGAGGATTGTTCCCCCTATAATATAGGAACGATTCTTCTTTCTCCGCTGAAACTGAACAATACAATATATAAGAGGAATCCAATTATTCACAGCATCTAACGAATTTGGAAACAAATAAAATTAACTTTAAAATGAAGAAACTTATTGCTTCTTTCCCCAATAGTTAACAAACTATTGATAAAATGTTTATCCATTGGGAAAGAATAGGAATTAAAATGATTGGAGATATGTATGAAATGGGAAAACTTCTATCATTCCAACAACTACAACTAAAATATGAACTGAAAAGTAACCATTATTTCAAATACCTTCAAATTCAAGATTATTTGAAAAATATATACAAGGATATCAAACTCTAACCTCAGATTTATTAGAGGAAGGAATAAACAGAAAGGCAGAATTAGGCAATTTAATATCATATCTATATAATATAATTTTAAATATTGAAACACCAAAGATGGAAGCAATTAGAGGGACTGGGAACAAGTTATTGATAACATCGCGAAAAACTGATGGGGAAAAAAACCTATTATATGTACATAAATGTTCAATTAATGTAAGGCATAACTTAATTCAATTTAAAATTTTATATAGATTATATTACTCGTAAACCAGATTGCACAAAATATTTGCAAATGTTTCCCCCATTTGTGACAAATGTCTAACTCAAAATGCTACTATAGCACATTCCTTTGTCTCCTGTACAAAACTTCATAATTTTGGAATGAAATCTTCGGAACTTTTACAAAACTATTCAACACAAAACTGAACCCAATACAGAACTGATTATCTTCGGATCAATGGAATAGGGACGTAAATTAACTATGTTCAAGAAGCTCTCTTTTAATTATGGTTTAATAACAGCAAAAAAAAAACATACTTACATTTGGAAAAACGCATCCACGCCAAACGTTCAAAATGTGGATTTCAATATGTCGGAAACGCTAAATTACTTGAAGAAATTAGATTCCTCCTACTAGGCAAATGTAGACCAATTCTTAAGGGATTTTATCCTCCTTTAATCGACTTCATACAAGGATATGGTGCAACATAACATAACCTTATAGAACTAAATGGTTCAGAACCGGGTGACGGATGGGTAAAGATATTAAATAGGTATATCTCTCCTATTTTCTTCTCTTTCGTATTTTCTCTTTTTTTTATTCAATCTCTTTAGCTTCTTATCTCTGCTTTTTGTCTCTCTCGCATTCTGTTTTTACTCTCTTGTCTATCTATCTCGGACACTCTTTATTTTTATGTTTCTATCACTGCTCTTTTATTTATTAAATTAAAAATAAGAAGTTGTACAAGAATGGTAACATGTATGTATGTATGTATGTATCAGGTACTTAGATACCCACACCACTACTAAACAAAATAATAAAATAAAAATAAAGATAAAAAAAGAGTTTTGATTGGGTGCACAGCGATGGCGGACGACATTTGTGAGTGAGTACTACCGAGCGGACGATTGTGTGGCCTACATTGTTTCCATCGATTGAGGGCGGATTTGTCAGGAAAATTCAGATGGAGAGAAACACAATTAAGTCAGACAACAAGGGTTCTGAAATTAAACAAAGGTAACTTTGAAGGTATGAGATGTGAATTGGCCAAGATAGACTTGCAAGTGATTCTTAAAGGGTTGACAGTGGATGTGCAATTGAAGGCATTTAAAAACTGCATGGATGAACAACAACAATTGTTCAGCCCAGTTTGGCAAAAACTAATAAATCAGGGAAGATAGTGCATCCTGGATAACAAGGGAAATCAGGATAGTATAAAAACAAAAGATGAAGCATACAAATTAGCCAGTAAAAGCAGCCTACAGAGGACTGGTAGAAATTCAGAATCCAGCATGAGAGGACAAAGGGCTTAATTAGGAAAGGGAAAATAGATTTATGAAAACAGAAACTGGCCAGGGAACATAAAAAAACTGACTGCAAAAGTTTTTTTAGATATGTGAAGGAAGAAAGAGATTAGTTAAAAACAAATGTTAGGTCCCTTGCAGTCAGAAATCAGGTGAATTGATAATAATGGGGAACAAGGACATGCAGACCAATTGAATAACTATTTTGGTTCTGTCTTCACTAAGGAAGACATAAATAATCTGCCGGAATAGCAGGGACCGTGGGTCAAATAAGGTGGAGGAACTGAGTGAAATTCAGGTTAGCCGGGAAGTGGTGTTGGGTAAATTGAATGGATTAAAGGCCAATAAATCCCCAGGGCCAGATAGTCTGCTCCCAGAGTACTCAAGGAAGTAGCCATAGAAATAATGGATGCATTAGTGATAATTTTTCAAAACTCCTTAGATTCTGGAGTTGTTCCTGAGGATTGGAGGATAGCTAATGTAACCACACGTTTTTTAAAAATGGAGGGAAACAGAAAACGGGGAATTACAGACCAGTTAGTCTAACATCAGTAGTGGGTAAACTGCTAGAGTCAGTTATTAAAGATGGGGTAGCAGTACATTTGGAAAGTGGTGAAATCATTGAACAAAGTCAGCATGGATTTACGAAAGGTAAATCATGTCTGACGAATCTTATAGAATTTTTTCGAGGATGAAACTAGTAGTGGATAAGGGAGAACCAGTGGATGTGTTATACCTAGACTTTCAGAAGGCTTTCGACAAGGTCCTACATAAGAGATTAGTATACAAACTAAAGCACATGGTATTGGGGGGGTCAGTATTGATGTGGATAGAGAACTCGCTGGCAGACAGGAAGCAAAGGGTTGGAGTAAAGGGTCCTTTTCAGAATGGCGGCAGTGACTAGTTTGGAACCGCAAGGCTCAGTGCTGGGACGCCAGCTATTTAGAATATATATTAATGAATTGAATGCAGCATCTCCAAGTTTGCGGATGACACTAAGATGAGGGTAGTGTTAGGTGTGAGGAGGATGCTAGGAGGCTGCAAAGGTGACTTGGATAGGCTGGGTGAGTGGGCAAATGCATGGCAGATGCAGTATAATGTGGAAAATGTGAGGTTATCCACTTTCGTGGCAAAAATACGAGGGTGGAACTATTATCTGAATGGTGGCAAATTAGGAAAAGGGGAGATGCAACGAGACCTGGGTGTCATGGCACACCAATCATTGAAAGTAGGCATGCAGGTGCAGCAGGCAGTGAAGAAAGCAAATGGTATGTTAGCATTCATAGCAAAAGGATTTGAGTATAGGAGCAGAGAAGTTTTACTGCAATTGTACAGGGTTTTGGTGAGACCACACCTGGAGTATTGCGTACAGTTTTGGTCTACAAATCTGAGAAAATTACACTCTTGCCATAGAGGGGGGTATAGAGAAGGTTCACCAGACTGATTCCGGGGATGTCAGGACTTTCATATGAGGAAAGACTGGATGGACTTGGTTTGTACTCGTTAGAATTTACAAGACTGAGGGGGGATCTTATAGAAACTTACAAAATTCTTAAGGGGTTGGATAGGCTAGATGCAGGAAGATTGTTCCCGATGTTGGGGAGGTCCAGAAGAAGGGGTCACAGTCTAAGGATAAGGGGGAATTCCTTTAGGACCGAGATGAGGAAAACATTTTTCACACAGAGAGTGGTGAGTCTCTCGAATTTTCTGCCACAGAAGGTAGTTGAGGCCAGTTCATTGGCTATATTTAAGAGGGTGTTAGATGTGGCCCTTGTGGCTAAAGGGATCAGGGGGTACGGAGAGAAGGCAGGTTCAGGATACTGAGTTGGATGATCAGCCATGATCATATTGAATGGCGGTGCAGGCTAGAAGAGGCGAATGGCCTGCTCCTGCACCTATTTTCTCTGTTTCTATGTTTCTATGAAAAGGGAGCAGCTACAGCCCCCTAGGCAAATGAATTTTGAGGCAAGGGACTTGCCAATGGAGTGAAGACTGGAGAGAGGAGTTTGAGCTCTATGTTGATTAGAGCATGGAAGGGAAGGATGACAAGGCATTGTGGAAACTGCTCATGTACCTAGTTGGGCCACAAGGGAGAGAGCTCTACCAAACGCTAGAGACACGGGTGCCGGAGGGCAATGTACAAGAAGTTATGCTAGAGCAGGTTCTCAATATCAACCCGTGAGGAAGGAGACCATCGACAGGTATAGATTCTTTACGAGGAGCCAAGAAAGAGGGGAGACTTTTGATTCATTTTTAATAGAATTGAAGCTCTCGGCAACTCATTGCGGTTTCAGAGAGTTGAAGGATTCACTGATAAGTGATAGAATAATGTGTGGCATGAGAGATGACATGCTGTGAGAGAGACTTCTCCGAGAAACCTCACTTGACTTAGAAAAGCATGTGGAGGCATGCCAGGCTTCAGTGCTTGCCAAGGCCAGAGTTGATATCTTGTTATAGAAGAAACTGCAGATGCTGGAGAATCGAGGGTTACACAAAAAGCTGGAGAAACTCAGCGGGTGCAGCAGCATCTAAGAGGCGAAGGAGATAGGCGACGTTTCGGGTCGAGACCCTTCTTCAGACTGGTCAGGGATCAGGGAAACGAGAGATATAGACGGTGATCTGGAGAGATAAAGAACAATGAATGAAAGATATGCAAAAAAGTATCGATGATAAAGGGAACAAGCCATTGTTAGCTGTTTGTGGTGTGAAAATGAGAAGCTAGTGCGACTAGGGTGGGGGAGGGAGATAGAGATAGAGGGAATGCCAGGGCCCGAGGGCTGAGGGGGAGGTGGTAAGGGGATGAGACAGCAAGGGCTAACAGAATTGAGAAAATTCAATGTTCAAGCCCAAAGGATGCAGACTCCCCAAGCGGAATATGAGGTGCTGTTCCTCCAACTTGCGGTGTTGCTCACTCTGGCCGTGGAGGAGGCCCAGGACCGAGAGGTCGGATACGGAATGGGAGGGGGAGTTGAAGTGCTGAGCCACCGGGAGGTCGGGTTGGTTTTTGCGGACCGAGCGGAGGTGTTCGGCGAAACGATCGCCAAGCCTCTGCGTGGTCTCACCGATATAGATCATCTGGCATCTGGAGCAGCGGATGCAGTAGATGAGGTTGGAGGAGGTGCAGGTGAACCTCTGTCGGACCTGGAAGGACTGCTTGGGTCCCTGAAAGGAGTGGAGGGGGGAGGTGAAGGGACAAGTGTTGCATTTCTTGCGGTTGCAAGGGAAAGTGCCCGGGGAAGGGGTAGAGCGGGAGGGGAGGGAAGAATTGACAAGGGAGTTACGGAGGGAGCGGTCTTTGCGGAAGGCAGGCAGGGGGGGAGATGGCCTCATTCTTCAGAGAACG
This sequence comes from Okamejei kenojei, assembly GCA_035221665.1. NCBI lineage: Eukaryota > Metazoa > Chordata > Chondrichthyes > Rajiformes > Rajidae > Okamejei > Okamejei kenojei. Next base: position 47,715,322 of record CM069152.1, read on the forward strand.
GGGATTCCCCTCCCCCACTATTGATGAGGCTCGCACCAGGGTCTCCTCCATACCCCGCAACACTGCCCTCTCTCCCCATTCCCCCACTCGCAAACAGGGCAGAGTCCCCCTGGTCCTCACCTTTCACCCCACCAGCCGGCAAATACAACAGATAGTCCTCCGCAGTTTCGCCATCTCCAACATGACCCCTCCACCCGCCACATCTTCCCATCTCCCCCCGTGTGCCTTCCGCAAAGACCGCTCCCTCCGCAACTCCCTTGTCAATTCTTCCCTCCCCTCCCACTCTACCCCTTCCCCGGGTCAACATCCTTCCCCAGAACAGGAAGGATGTTGACCCAGAAGTTATCTCCAATTTCCATGTGAGGGATGAGCTGAGTGTTGGAGTTGACCTCTTATTTAGAGGAGAGAGAGTAATCATCCCTAAAGCCAGGAGACGAGACATGATCACACGAGTACATGATTCCCACATTGGTGTGAATGGCTGTCTAGATAGAAAGACAAGAGAGCGTCTGCACTGGCCTGGAATGAGTGCAGAAATCAAGGACTTTGTACTGAAATGTGAGACATGTCAAGCTCAAGGGAAAGAGCAACCAAAAGAAACACTGCATTCCTATGACATTCCAGAGAGCCATGGGCGAAGGTAGGTGCAGATTTATTCCACTTGGATGGAAGGAACTATTTGAGCACTGTGGACTACTTCTCAGGATATTGGGAAATAGACTATCTAGAGAAACCACTGGCAGTTAATGTCATCCATAAAATCAAAGGCCAGTTCACAAGGTATGGAATATCAGATCAGCTCATCACAGTTCACAGCTGAGGAGTTCAAGAGATTTGCCAAGATGTGGCAGTTTGAACATACAACTGCATCACCCCATTATGCACAGAGTAAAAAGGCACCTAAAGGACTCTCAGACCCTAAGAAACAAGATTTTCTGGTCTGATGAAACCAAGATTTAACTCCTTGTCCTGAATGCCAAGTGTCTGGAGGAAGCCAGGCACCACTCATCACCTGGCAAATAGGTGATAGTGGAAGGCTGTTTTTTGAACTTAGGGCCTGTGACTAGTGGAGTGTCTCGGGGATCAATGCTGGGCCCATTGCATTTTGAGGTTTATATTGATGATTTGAATGACAATGTAGAAGATATGATTAGTCATTTTGCAGATGACACTAAAGTGGGCGGCATAGTAGGTAGCAAAGATAGTTATTGAATATTACAGCAGGATCTTGGTCAATTGGGCAGGTGGGCTGAGGAACAGTTAATGGAGTACTGCGGATGTGTAAGGCATTGCATTTTAGGATGTCAAACCCGGGCAGGACCTCCACGGTAAATGGCAGGGACTGGGGAATGTTGTAGAACAGAGGGATCTAGGAGTGCAGGTACTGTGCGTGGTGTTTTAATATTGTGTTTCCTCACTGTAAACTGCTCCATTACAGCGTCACAACTAATTAACAGAGGCTTTACACTCGAGCCTTGGGTTCAGCCATGTTTATCAGGATCCATCTTGGCTGCTGCCTCATGGGTATTGCATCATGGGTACTGCACCACCGATGGTGCTATTCCCATAACATCCCCCTTTGTTTACAAAACACATATGTACACGCACTTTACATGTATAGCAGTGAATTACATTCTTCCATGGCATCGTATTTCACTGAATCCAACATGTGTCTGACAGTCCATTTTCCAACATGCATTTGACAGTCCATTTCTGCGGTAGCTACCAAATTCTCATTCCTTGGATCTGCGGCAGTTCAGTGCTCGGAATTATCTAAACTTTGAAAAACTCATCTGGTTCCTCATTGCCTTCCCCCTTTTTATTAATTTATTGATATATTTGTTTATTTATTTATTTGTTTGTTTGTTTGTTCCTTTCCCCTTTTTATTTATTAATTTGTCTAGTTTTAAAATGACCATTACCACTACTTCTACATAAACTATGTATATCAAACTACAAAATAACAATATAACATTAACTTTTTAAACATAACCTAATAGCCTTTTAAAATGTATAATCAACTACAAGTAACGGGCTCTATCCTTACTTGGACACATAATCCTGCAGATAGCGTGGTTTTCAAACGCATCTACCAGATCTTGCTGTCAGGGTTTGATGCTCCCTGGGGACTGGTGGTCGGCTCATGGGTCAATTGTCTCGCTCAGGATCAGGCGACGTCATCAGGTCATCCAGGTCAACATCAGCACGATGAAATGTCTCTTTGGTCTTCCTCAGATGACGCCGATTCCAACGATAGATGACGTCGTCCTCGGTTCTGACTTCATAAGATCTGGGTTGTGCCACACGGCCTACATCCACAGCCTTCCTCCAGGGCTGAAGTTGGCCACCGGTCGGCTTCACTCGAACTAGATCACCAGCTTTCAGGGGAATCAGATCTTGGGATCCTCTGTTGTAGTAGTCTGCTTGTCTGTCTCTAGCTGCTCTCAATTCAGCTCCTAACTTTTTCTGAATTTCAGGTTTGAGCAGCCTCAGAGTAGTTGATAGAATGGTCCTGGTACATCTGTTCATCAATCTTTGTACTGGACTGCTACATATGCCAGGTGTTGGTGTGTTGCGAAAAGCTAGAATGCTCAGGTAAGGGTCAGCTCCTGCAGCCGTAGCCTTCCTCAGCAATGACTTCGCAACTTTCACACTGCCTACGGTGAAGTATGGTGGTGGCTGCATCATGTTGTGGAGATGTTTTTCAGCAGCAGGATCTGGGAGACTAGTCAGGATCGAGGGAAAGATGAACGGAGTAAAGTTCGGAGAGATCCTTGGTGAAAACCTGCTCCAGATCGTTCTGGACCTCAGACTGGGGCGGAGGTTCACCTTCCAACAGGACAACGACTTTAAGCACACAGCCGAGACAATGCAGGAGTGGCTTTGTGACAAGTCAGTGAATGTCCTTGAGTGGCCCAGCCAGAGCCTGGACTTGAACATGATCGGACATCTCTGGAGGGACCTTAAAACAGCTGTGCATCGACGCTCCCCATCCAACCTGACAGAGCTTGAGAGGATCTGCAGAGAAGAGTGGGAGAAATTACCCAAATACAGGTGTGCCAAGCTTGTAGCATCATACCCAAGAAGACTTGGGACTGTAATTGCTGCCAAAGTTGCCTCAACAAAGTACTGAGTGAAGGGTCTGAATACATTCTGAATGCACTGTAAATGTCATGCAGGCGCCTGCAATATCTTGTCTAGATTCCCACCCTATCCTTGGATATATCTGCTCAGGCCCTGGAGACTGATCTATCTTCCTGCACCTTAGGACCTGCAGCATCATCTTGAGTGTGATACGATCTGTCCCCAAGACAGAGTGGCCACCCACTGGCACAGTGGTAGTGTTGCTGCCTCACAGCACCAAAGAGCCAGGTTTGATCCTGACCACTGGTGTTGTCTGTATGTTCTCACTGTGACCGTGTGGGTTTTCTTGGGGTGCTCCAGTTTCCTCCAACATTTCAAAGACGTGCAGGTTTGTAGGCTAATTGGCTTCTGTAAATTGCTCCTTGTGTGCAGGATACCTTGGAACACGTGTACGAGGGAATGATGGTCGGTGTGGACTCGGAGGGCCAAAGGGGCTGCTTTCTTGCTGTATCTCTCTTAACATTTCCATTAACCATTGCAAATTCCCTACTCTTCATATCTTTTGCCATGATAAAAATGGAAGAGAAATATTAATTGAAGACCTTGCAATTTCCTGTGACTCCATGCATTGGTTTCCACTCCACTGCTTTGGTTTCAGACAGGTCCTGGTCTCTCTCGGGTTACCCACTTTCTCTTAATGTACCTAGAAAATCTCTTTGGATTTTCCTTTGTAATATCTACCAGAACAATCGCATGTCTCTTTCTTGCCCTCATTATTCCTTCTTAAGTATTCTCCTGAGTTCCTGAAGCTCCTCTGGGATAGACTTGATCCCAGGCGCCTTTACCAGTTCTACGCCTCCTCTTACTCTCATCATCCAAGCTTCCTTACTCCCACCAGGTTTGCCCTTCACTCCAACAGGAACATGCATACCCTGAACTCTTGTCATCACACTTTTAACAACATCCCACTTTCTCGACATATCTTTGCCCACAAACAACCTACTCTGATCAGTTTTAGTTCCTATTCTTCGTATAAGCGAGCCAGGGCTAACTGTGCCAGCCTTGGCTGGGGTGGAGAGGTGAATCTGATTCTTCTGCCCACCCCTTGATTCACTAATGTGTCTAGGGACACAAGCATGTCAGATACATCCTGACTTGATGTCCTGTGTGTCTGACCTTCCATGCTGTACAACACAGGTGAAAATGTGGGGAACGCAATGATGTGGATGATCCAGTTAGCTAATGGTCTGTACTAACTTTCAAATGTTATGTAAAGGCCACAGATGGGTATAAAGTGCCTCCACACTGATTCCTGAAGGAAGATTTGAAAATGTGATAACTTAGAACTTGTGTACAGGTAATTGATGGTCAGCGTGGACTCGGAGGGCCGAAGGGCCTGTTTCCACGCTATATCTCTTTAAACATTTCCATTAACTGTTCCGTTCCTGTCTTCAGATCTCACATATAAAAACAGGAGAAATAACGCACAGTTTGACTCACATCTGAAAACCACCCCAACAATCTAACGGATCATAGTACAATTACATTTAAATATATGGCTTCTGCTTGTTCTTAGCTGTGTAGGGTGTTAAGGCCAAGAACATGCATAGCATTTGATTTTACTTCGGAGTCACGTGAGTGACTACGTGAATAGAAGCCCGTGCAGCCGTTGGTGCGTCATGACGTCAGACGCTGGTGCAGTCGGGAACGGTTGGAGCAGCAGCGCTCCTCCGAGCGGTAAGTTTAAACAGGTTACACGAAAAGCTGCAGAATTCAGCGGGTGCAGCAGCATCTAAGGAGCGAAGGAGATGGGCGACGTTTCGGGTCGAGACCCTTCTTCAGACTTCACCCTCCATTCTCCAGCATCTGCAGTTTCGTTAACAAGTTTAAACGGAGGTAAGGTTTGTTGAAATACTTTACCGCAGGTCATTTTCTGCGACGGTTGGGAGTAGATAAGTTGCAGAAAGGGAAGAAGGTGTCGGCGAGGCGCTCCGGGGGTAGAAAGAAGAGTGACCAGGAGAGTGTTGAGGATGGAGGCCCGTCTGGTACACCTGGTCCGGTGCTGGCTACACAGCCAGTGGTTGCGGACCCACTGCCGGGGGGCAGTGGAGGCTTGTCAGTAGGGCGGAAGGCCACTGGCAAGTCTCTGTGGCCCGTAGATGAGTCGGGCCTGGAGGTTATACCCTCCATAGGAGAGTCCGTTTGCTCACGGCTCTCCCACGTCGAGATTCTATTACAAAAGAATGCTCGACAGGGACCAGCTCGTGAGGAGGAGTGGTGCCCAAGCCAGGCTGATGGAGAGCTTGTGCTAGCAGCACCTGTTTCAGGGCTGCAGAACTATCCTGCCTGTGAGGAGGATGTTCTATCAGGGCCGTTTGCTGACACTGTTTCTATGCTGGGGGAGAGCAAGGTGTTCGGTTGGAGGTAATTCCGAACATTGCTGGGAAGTTTGCTGAGTGTAGAGAGGCAGGAAAGGCGATTGATGTAGAATTGGCCGAAGCCATTCAGTATATGCTCTCCCACCAGTTACAGGAGCTAGCTATGGATGAAGTAGCAAAAAAAAAACTATAAAGCTCCTGTTAATTGTGATCTCCTGAAGGTACCGGTGGTTAATCACCAAATTTGCACAGATGGGTTTGCCTGCTAGGGCCCAGGAGATGAAGTTTTAAAAAGTGCTTAAACTGTTGTAAGCAGGTATTACAGCTGTGGTGAAAGTTATTGATACAAATGATATGGTTGAAGCACACCAGGATAAACTGGAACTCCTTTGTAATGCATTTTGAAATTAATAATGTCGGGAGGGCCGCTATTAGGCCAGTGCTAACCCGAATTTGGCGAGTTGTGCAAACCGACCAGTGTACCACCACGAAATCTGTTGTTTGGTGGTAACCTTGCAAAAATGGTCAAAGACTGTTATGAGGTCGTTAACCATGGCCCTCATTAAGCCAGCTGGAAGCAAGGCAAAAAAGGTTCTCTACAAGAAGTCAAAGACAACAAGGCCGCAAGGAAAGATGCTGGTAAGGAATATAACATTTGACAGACGATGAATTAACTGATGTTCCTGTTCAAATTGCGGGTTAAAATTGTTCTCAAACAATGGCAGCAGTTTACATCAGATTTGTTCATACATAGTGTATTGAAGGGGTGAAAAATTGGATTTTACTATGACAGTCTACCTAATCAACATTTTCCTAGTCGTAAACTTATTTTTCAGATGAGGAAAATGTGCTTATTCAAGCAGAGATTCGGTCGTTACATAAGAAGGGGTAATTGAGCCTTCTGTCTATCAAAGTCAACAATTTCTGTCAAGTATATTTCCCAGATCTAAAAAGACTGGGGGATGTAGAATTATTCTGGATTTATCGAATTTGAACAAATTTGTTTGTTATAGGCATTTCAAAATGGAGAACTTTACCACGGGCAAACATCTAGTTTCCAAAGGGTATTATATGGCAACCATTGATTTGAAGAATGCGTATTACGCAGTGTCTATTCATGGTGATGATAGAAGATATTTGAAATTTATTTGGATGACTGAGCTGTGGCAATTCAGGACATTGCCGAATGGATTAACTTCAGCTCCTAGATTATTTACTAATTGGTAAAAACCTGTGTTAGCATTGCTTAGAGCTCAGGGGCATGTGGTAATGGCCTATTTAGATGATATTCTGATTGTTGGAAAGACTCATGCTGAAACTCAATCATCAGTTCAGTTGTTAAAATCACTTTTGAACAAATGGGATTTGTTATTCACCCAGATAAAATCTAAATTATCACCAGTCCAAATTATTGATTATCTGGGATTTACCATTAATTCCAATCACATGTTGGTAACTTTGCCCAGGGATAAATTGAATCAGTTAATTGAGGACTGTGCTAATCTCGTTGGAGAACAACGGCTTTTGATTAGACAAGTAGCCAGTTTTATTGGGAAGTTGTTGCAGCCTTTCCAGCTGTGCAGTATTGTCCTCTGCATTATCAACAATTACAACCATCAAAGGAACAGGCACTGAGAATACAAAGGGGCTATTTTTGATAGGCCTATGCAGTTGTCAGCTGGGGCGATTGCTGACATACAATGGTGGATAGTACATGTTTCAAAAAATTTAAGGAAGGTTTCGTGGAATCACCGTCACTGATATTACAGACTGATGTGAGTGCACTGGGTTGGGGTGCAACAGATATGTCTTCTAGTTGTGGAGGCAGATGGAATGTGGATGAGACATCGCTTCCTCAATTAAGAGGGATTGATTATTTAGAGTTGTTGAGCACCTGGTATGGGCTCAAAGCTTATTGTTCTACAAGGAGGGATCTGCATGTGCAGCTCAGATTCACAACACCACAGCAGTGGCATATGTAAACCACATGGGTGGAGTTAAGTCACAGTCTTGTGATAGACTGGCTAACCAGATTTGGAGCTGGTGTATTGACCAAAATATCTGGCTTTCAGCACTTTATTTGCCAGGAAAAGGTCACGTCAGTTTAATGACAACATTGAATGGATGTTAAATCAGGATGTGTTTAACCAAATGATTGATCAGTATGCATTGCCAGATATTGACTTGTTTTGCATCTCGATTAAATCATCAGTTACCTCGATATGTTTCATGGGAACCAGATCCTGGGGCAGTAGCAGTGGATGCATTTTCGCTGCATTGGGGGAGGAATGTTTGTGTATGTATTTCCTTCATTCTGTCTCATCAGCAGATGTTTGCAAAGATCAAGGAGGACTCCGCTTCAGGGTATTGGTAGTGCCAGATTGGCCTACACGAGCATGGTTTCCCGTTGTATTACAAATGGCTAGGGAGCCTTACATGCTTATGCCCAAAAATAAAAATCTACTGGTAAATCCAGTCACTGGGGATCAACATCCTTTATAGGATCGTATTGATCTGTTAATTTGCAGATTTTAAGGAGGCCATACCTGGGGAGAGGACTGTCTCATCGGACGGTGGATGTTCTCACGTCGGCCTGCAGGGATAGTACACAGCAGCAATATATCACCTATATAAGGAAGTGGGAGCAATTCTGCCTACAGCAGGATATTGTATATCACACGGCAGGGATCACGGATGTATTTGTCAACTCTTTATTTTGACAAAAATTAAGTTACAGTGCAGTTAATTCAGCCAGAAGTGCTCTGTCTTCTTATTTACCTATGAATGCAGAATTGCATACAGTAGGGACACATCCGTTAGTTCACGATTCATGAAGGGAGTTTTCAATTCTAATCCTCCTAAACTCAGGTATGCCGGTATTTGGAATGTGAGTGAGGTTTTTATGCTTCTTCACCAGTGGGCTCCGGTTACAAGCCTATCTATAGCCAAATTAACTATGAAGGTGGTCATGCTTCTGGTGTTGGTTTCAGCCCAACGTGTACAAACATTGCAAAAGCTACGGCTAGATAGAATGCATGTGTCGGCTGATGACATTATATTTTATGTCTATGATTTGCTTAAACATAATAAAAGAGGCATGACAGGATGTAAGATTGTGTTTTCAGCATACCCCGCAGATGATCGCTTCTGTATAGTCTCAACATTTATCTCGTTACATTGAGATTACTAAACCTCTGAGAGGAACAGAGTTGGCTTTGTTTATTAGTCACAAAAAACCACACAGTAAGGTGTCGGTGCAAACGATTTCAAGGTCCTCGCGGCCGCAGGATGGTCCAGTGAACTAACTTTTCAGAGGTTTTGTCACAAGCCGTTTTCAAGGCTCGGGGTGTTTGTTGATTCTGGTGTCAGTACTGTTACATTTTTCCCCTGAGTTAGAGGGGTTTGTTATGATTTGTTTGTAAATAAACTGTTATTTCATTTAACAAATGTATTACTGATGCATGATTGATTGTTAACGACTTTTGAGTCAATCCAGGCAGTGTGAACGTCGGATTTGAGTCTGCGGCGTGAATTCACAGTGCTTTGAAGTCTTCACGTAGTCACTCACGTGACTCCGAAGTAAAATAGTAAGATTAAACGAGAACTTACCAGTTTGAGGTTTGATCTTTATTTTATGAGGAGTCGAGTTGAGGGACTACGTGCCCTCCGCTCCCACCCTCATAGATCTCATCTGGTAATTCTAGTTTTATCATCTTACCGTTATACTTCGGTCATTGTTAGCTGTGAATTCATTCCGCTGCTTTGAAGATTGACGCACCAACGGCTGCACGGGCTTCTATTCACGTAGTCCCTCAACGCGACTCCTCATAAAATAAAGATCAAACTTCAAACTGGTAAGTTCTCGTTTAATCTTACTATTCCTACATATATAGGAACATGATTTGAATAATGAAGCAATTCAAGTTTGTTAGGAATGCAACAGGGGCTCTCTGCTTAATGTTTTCGATACCAAACTCCTCACTGCGAGAGTTAAACACTTTGAAACTGAGTAAATAAGTACTAGAAATGCACAGTAAATAACTCAAGGCCCAGGCAAGACACATAGTTCTGCCTCAGGACCTGAAGTTAAATCCCCAAAATGTGAATCCAATAGCCACATCAATTTCAACTAATGGAGCACCTTTCATGGGGTGAAAATGTTCGGCATACTGCAAATGATCATTATAAATAATTGTCCTGTGAGGAAATGCTAGGGAGAGGTTTAGTAAAGGGACTCCATAGCTTGGGGCCAAAACATTTGAAGGTGATAAAACTCGGGAACGACTAGAAGTACGCAACTGAGGAGTACAGATGAGAGTTTAGTTTAGTTTTATTTAGAGATACAGTGCGAAAACAGGCCCTTCGGCCCATCGAGTCCGCACCGGAGTTAAAGGACTCAAGGAGTCAAAAATATTACACTGTCAGGAGGGGTCAGACAAAGGATCGTAAATAAGAATGAGGATTTTGAAATCATGATATTCTTTAACCAGGAGCGAGTGTAGGTTAATAAACCCGGGATGATGGAACCTGGATGATCTATCTCTCCCTCCTAACCCCCATTCTTCTGCCTTCTCCCCATAACCTCTAACACCCGTACTAATCAAGAATCTATCTATCTCTCCCTTAAATATATCCACTGACTTGGCCTCCACAGCCTTCTGTGACAAAGAATGCCACAGACTCACCATCCTCTGACTAAAGATATTCCTCCTCATCTCCTTAAAAGAACATCCTTTAATTCTGAGCCTATGAACCCCCTGGCGCTAAACATAGAAACATAGAAACATAGAAATTAGGTGCAGGAGTAGGCCATTCAGCCCTTCGAGCCTGCACCGCCATTCAATATGATCATGGCTGATCATCCAACTCAGTATCCCGTACCTGCCTTCTCTCCATACCCTCTGATCCCCTTAGCCACAAGGGCCACATCCAACTCACTCTTAAATATAGCCAATGAACTGGCCTCAACTACCCTCTGTGGCAGAGAGTTCCAGAGACTCACCACTCTCTGTGTGAAGAAAGTCTTTCTCATCTCGGTCTTAAAGGATTTCCCCCTTATCCTTAAGTCTAGTCCTAGACTCACCCACTAAACATAGAAAAGTAGAAGATAGGTGCAGGAGGAGGCCATTTGGTCCTTAGAGCCAGCACCGCCATTCATTGTGATCATGGCTGATCATCCACAATCAGTACCCCATGTCTGCCTTCTCCCCATATCCCTTGATTCTGCTAGCCCTTAGAGCTCTATCTAACTTTCGTTTAAATTCATCCAGTAATTGGCCCCTACTGCCCTCTATGGCAGATAATTCCACAAATTCACAACTCTCTGGGTGAAAATGTTTTTTTCTCATCTTAGTTTTAAATCAACTCCCTTTCTATTCTAAGTGTGGCCCCTGGTTCCGAACTCCCCCAACATTAGGAACAGTTTTCCTGCATCCAGCTTGTCCAGTCCTTTTTAAATTTTATACGTTTCTATAAGATCACCTCTCATCCTTCTAAACTCCAGTGAATACAGGCCCAGCCTTTCCAATCTTTCCTCATATGACAGTCCCGCCATCCCAGGGATCAATCTCGTGAACCTACGCTGCACTGCCTCAATAGCAAGGATGTCCTTCCTCAAATTAGAGACCAAAACTGCACACAATACACCAGATGTGGCTTCACCAGGGCCATGTACAGCTGCAGAAGGACCTCTTTACTCCTATACTCAAATCCTCTAGTTTTGAAGGCCAACATGCCATTAGTTTTCTTAACTGCCTGCTGTACCTACATGTTTACTTTCAGTGGAGACATCCTCTCCACATTCACTCCATCCAGGCCTTTCACTCTTCTGTACGTTTCAATGAGATACCCCCTCATTCTTGTAAAGTCCAGCGAGTACAGACCCAGTGTCGTCAAACACGGATCATATGTTTACTTACTCATTCCTGGGATCATTCTTGTAAATCTCCTCTGGACCCTCTCCAGTTCCAGCACATCTTTCCTCAGATATGATGTCCAAAATTGCTCACAATATTCCAAATGCGGCCAGACCAGTGCCTTATAAAGACTCAGCATTACATCCCTGTTTTTGTATTCTAGCCCTCTTGAGATAAATGTTAGCATTGAGTTTGCTTTCTTTACTACTGATTCTACTTGCAGAGTAACATTTTGGGAATCCTGCACCAGCATTCCTAAATCCCTTTGCACCTCAGATTTCTGAATTCTCTCCGCATTTAGAAAATAGTCTAAGCCTTTATTCCTACTACCAAAATGTAAGACTCCACACTTTGTGACACTATATGTAAGACTCCTTAGTTCTATATGTAAGACTTAGTTCATTGGCTATATTTAAGAGTGAGTTGGATGTGGCCCTTGTGGCTAAGGGGTTCAGAGGGTATGGAGAGAAGGCAGGTACGGGATACTGAGTTGGATGATCAGCCATGATCATATTGAATGGCGGTGCAGGCTCGAAGGGCTGAATGGCCTACTCCTGCACCTAATTTCTATGTTTCTATGTTTCTATATTCCATGTGCCACTTCTCTGCCCACTCTCCCAACCTGTCCAAGTCCTTCTGCAGAGTCCCTGCTTTCTCTACACCACCTGCCCCTCCACCTATTTTTGTATCATCCATATCAAGCGCATCATGGATAAAAGGGAGGTACAACAAGATGAAGGATCCGTTATTGACTTCAGGAAATGGTGTGATGTACCGACCCCAGTCAGCAACAATGGTGCCAAAGTTGAAAGTGTGGAGAGGTTCAAGTTACTACGCGGAAATATCTCCAACAATTTGTCCTGGACCATCCACATTAAAGCTATGGCGAAGAAAGCACATCAATGCCTGTACTTCCTCAGAAAACTAAGGAGGTTAGTATGACTCCAAGCGATCTCACCAACTTTAACAGATGTACAGTAGAGGGTATGCTTTGGGGTATAGAACAATTTTGCTTGGCAACAGATCTGGCCAAGGCTGCAAGAAATTGCAGAAAATCCCTCACATAAACCAATCTCCCCCCATTGTTGACTCCATTCACACTTCAGGTTGTACAGGCAAATCAGCCAACATAATCAAGGACAATGTTCACTTGGTCATTCCTTCTTCTCCCCTCTTGGATTGGGCAGAAGATACAAATCTTGAAAGCGTATATCACCAGATTCAGGAGCATCTTCTTCCCTGTTGTTATCAGACTACTGAATGATCCTCCCATAAGCTATGGTGTCGACCCAATCTCCCAAGCAACCCTATTGCAGATATTGCACTTCTTTTTACTTGCACTTTCTCTGCAATACTAATGCTATAACGCTGTAGCACTATAATCTGTAACTTGTATTTGTCTTGTATCTGTGTGTGGCTTAAATGTATGCATGTATATTATGATTGACTCATACAGCAGGCAAATAAAACCTTTTCAATGTATCTCAGTATGTAATAATAATAAACCAATACAAGTCTGGACCTTTTTTATATTTGGATCCTGTCTGGCTTTGTATTTCCAGTATTTTCTGGTCATAGTGATACAGCATGAAAACAGGCAGTTCAGACCAACTTGCCCACACCGACCAACATGTCCCATCTACACTACTCCCAGCTGCCCGCGTTTGGCCTGTATCCCTCTAAACCTGTCCTCTCCATGTACCTGTCTACGTGTTTCTTAAATGTTGCGACAGTAAAGGTGTTACATATTTCTGTCAATCGCAATATTCCTTCTATCTCAAGCAGTTAAAAGGTATTGAACGTTTAAATGAAGCACTAATAAGCCATGGAGAGGATGTTGTTCCATTGTGGATAACTGCTGAAACATATCAATAGCCTCACTGCTAGTTTGGCTTTTGTGGTAGCTGTAATCCTGCTACCAATGGCTTGTTTCAAAGCAGTGTTGAGCAAGAGGAAAGTGCGGCATTTTGCTGTGCATCCAATTGCTTTTATTGGATACTTTAAGTTTAGCTTAGTTGAGCTCAGAGATACAGTGCAGAAACAGGCCCTTTGCCTCACCATGCCAACCAGCGATCCCCGCACACTTACACTATCCTACACACACCGGGGACATTTTTACAGTTATACCAAGCCAATTAACCTACAAATCTGCATATCTTTGGAATGTAGGAGTAAACTGGAGACCCAGAGAAAACCCACTCAGGTCACGGGGAGAATGTACAAACTCTGTTAGACATATAGACAGCACCCACATTCAACATCGAACACGGGTCTCTGGAACTCTAAGGCAGCCACTCTACCACTGTGCTGTCGTGCCGTCCTTTTCACAAGAAGCAAGGGCAAATCACTCTGAACAATCATTGCACAGGCTTTTAATGCTGAGCTTACGTATATGAAGTGATCCCGTGCATAGCGATAAGGGCATTTGTTGTTTACTTTCCACGGTAATAAGATAGAAGGTCAGCATCTAATTATACAGCTAGACTTAGCTGGAATATAATCATAGTAAAGCCTTCAGCTATACATTCTGAAACTGCCTCAATATATCATGATCATGTTTGTTTAGGACATTCCATCCTTCTTTACTTCAATCACAGCATTGTTTGTAATTGACACGTTCCCACAAACAACAATGAAATACAAGCCCAGTTTGAATGAGTATCTATTAAGGGAAAAGTGTATCACTGCATTATTTACTAGACACCCCAAAGCACTTTTGAAAAATGTTAATTGTTAATAACCATATAACCATATAACCATATAACAATTACAGCACGGAAACAGGCCCTCTCGGCCCTTCCAGTCTGTGCCGACCATTTGTTTTCCCCTAGTCCCATCTACCTGCACTCAGACCATACCCCTCCATTCCCTTCACATCCATATACCTATCCACTTTACTCTTAAATGTTAAAATCGATCCTGCCTCCACCACTTCTGCTGGAAGCTGATTCCACACAGCCACCACCCTCTGAGTAAAGAAGTTCCCCCTCACGTTACCCCGAAACCTCTGTCCCTTAATTCTCATGTCATGCCCTCTTGTTTGAATCTTCCCTACCCTCAATGGGAAAAACGTATCCACGTCAACTCTGTCTATCCCTTTCATCATTTTAAAGACCTCAATCAAGTCCCCCCTTAACCTTCTGCGCTCCCAAGAATAAAGACCTAACTTGATCAACCTTTCTCTGTAACATAGTTGCTGGAACCCTGGCAACATTCTAGTAAATCTCCTCTGTACTCTCTCTATTTTGTTGACATCCTTCCTATAACTAGGCGACCAAAATTGTACACCGTACTCCAGAATTGGTCTTACCAATGCCTTGTACAATTTTAACATTACTTCCCTGCTCCTATATTCAATGCTCTGATTTATAATGGCCAGCACACCAAAGGCTTTCTTTACCACCCTATCTACATGCGATTCCACCTTCAGGGAACTATGCACAGTTATTCCTAGATCTCTCTGTTCCACAGCATTCCTCAATTCCCTACCATTTACCATGTACGTCCTATTTTGATTTGTCCTGCCAAGATGTAGCACTTCACACTTATCAGCATTAAACTCCATCTGCCATCTTTCAGCCCACTTTTCCAAATGGCCTAAATCTCTCTGTAGACTTTGAAAATCTACTTCATTATCCACAACACCACCTATCTTAGTATCATCTGCATACTTACTTATCCAATTTTCCACCCCATCATCCAGATCATTGATGTACATGACAAACAACAGTGGACCCAACACAGATCCCTGAGGCACCCCACTGGTCACCGGCTTCCAACCTGACAAACAGCCATCCACCATTACTCTCTGGCATCTCCCATTTAGCCACTGTTGAATCCATCTTGCTACTCCGCCATTAACACCCAAAGATTGAACCTTCTTAACCAACCTTCCACGGGGAACCTTGTCAAAGGCCTTACTGAAATCCATATAGACAACATCCACTGCTTTACCCTCATCAATTTCCCTAGTTACCGCTTCAAAAAATTCAAGAAGGTTTGTCAAACATGACCTTCCAGGCACAAATCCATGTTGACTGTTCCTGATCAGACCCTGTTTATCCAGATGCTTATATATATTATCTCTAAGTATCCTTTCCATTAATTTGCCCACCACTGACGTCAAACTAATAGGTCTATATTTGCTAGGTTTATTCTTTGAACCCTTTTTAAACAATGGAACAACATGCGCAGTACGCCAATCCTCCGGCACTATTCCCGTTTCTAATGACATTAATAAAATAATTCAACAGCCTGTTTCCACATGGCAAGATTTCTCATAGAATAAATATACTGGATAACTAGTTAATCTGCTGTATTTCTCATTGTGTTATTTGAAAGAGGAAATTGCCCAGAGCAGGTGAATCGAGGACCAGAGGACAGGTTCAACGTGAATGGAAAAAGATTTAACACAAATCTGAGGGGTAAATTGTTCACACAAAGGGTGGTGGGTGTATGGAACAAGCTGCCAGAGGAGGTAGTTGAGGCTGGGACTATCCCAACGTTTAAGAAAGTTAGACAGGTACATGGATAGGACAGGTTTGGAGGGATATGGACCAAATGCTGGCATGTGGGACTAGTGTAGCTGGGACGTTGGCCGGTGTGGGCAAGTTGGGCCGAACGACCTGTTTCCACACTGTCTCACTATGACTATGACTAATATTGCCCAGAATCCTTGGATTTCTGTTCTGGGCCTGGTACGTTGACATCCAATATGTCGGCAAAATGGACTTTCCTTATTGCCTGACATGAGGCAACGTCACAGTCAACATAACGTCATATTAACACATCAGCCGAAGCTCCATGCACAAGTTCATGAGGACCTCAACCCAAAATATTCAGAGTCAGGAAAGAGTTTTTACTAGTAAGATTAAATGAGAACTTACCAGTTTGAAGTTTGATCTTTATTTTATAAGGAGTCGAGTTGAGGGACTACGTGAATAGAAGCCCGTACAGCCGTTGGTGGGTCAATCTTCAAAGCAGCGGAATGAATTCACAGCTAACAATGACTGAAGTATAATGGTAAGATGATAAAATTAGAACTACCAGATGAAATCGGCTTGTGATAAAACCTCTGAAAAGTTAGCTCACTGGACCATCCTGCGGCCGCGAGGATATGGTCTATTGGCACGTCCATCGCCCTTGCCGCGGAAGTTGATGCCGCCCTGGTGGAATGAGATTTGAATTTATCAGTATCAATTCCAGCACTTGCCAGGACCTGCTTTAGCCACCTTGAAATTGTTTGCACCGACACCTTACTGTGTGGTTTTTAGTGACTAATAAACAAAGCCGACTCTGTTCCTCTCAGAGGTTGAGTAATCTCAATGTAACGAGATAAATGTGAGACTACACACAAGCGATCATCTGCGGGGTATGCTGAAAACACAATCTTACATCCTGTCATGCCTCTTCTATTATGTTTAAGCAAATCATAGACATAAAATATAATGGCATCTGCCGACACATGTATTCTATCCAGCCGTAGCTTTTGCAACGTTTGTACATGTTGAGCTGAAACCAACGCCATAAGCATGACCACCTTAATAGTTAATTTGGCTATAGATAGGCTTGTAACCGGAGCACACTGGCGAAGAACCATAAGAACCTCACTCACATTCCAAATCCCGGCATACCTGGGTTTAGGAGGATTAGAATTGAAAACTCCCTTCATGAATCGTGAAACTAACGGATGTGTCCCTACTGTATGTAATTCTGCATTCATAGGTAAAAAAGAAGACAGAGCACTTCTGGCTGAATTGATCGCACTATAACTTAATTTTTGGTCGAAATAAAGAGTTGACAAAAACTCTAATACGTCCGTGATCCCTGCAGTGTGATATACAATATTCTGGTGTAGGCAGAATTGCTCCCACTTCTTTATACAGGTGATATATTGCTGCTGTGTACTATCCCTGCAGTCCGAGGAGAGAACATCCACAGTCCGATGAGACAGCCCTCTCCCCAGGTATGGCCTCCTTAAAATCTGCAAATTAACAGATCAATACGATCATATAAAGGATGTTGATCCCCAGTGACTGGATTTACCAATAGATTTTTATTCTTGGGAATAAGCATGTAAGGCTCCCTAGCCATTTGTAATACAACGGGAAACCATGCTTGTGTAGGCCAATCTGGCACTACCAATACCCCTGAAGCGGAGTCCTCCTTGATCTTTTGCAAACATCTGCTGATGAGACAGAATGGAGGATATACACACACAAACATTCCTCCCCAATGCAGCGAAAACGCATCCACTGCTACTGCCCCAGGATCTGGTTCCCATGAAACATATTGAGGTAACTGATGATTTAATCGAGATGCAAACAAGTCAATATCTGGCAATCCATACTGAACAATCATTTGGTTAAATACATCCTGATTTAACATCCATTCAATGTTGTCATTAAACTGGCGTGACCTAGTGTCAGCTACCGTGTTGAACCTTCCTGGCAAATAAAGTGCTGAAAGCCAGATATTTTGGTCAATACACCAGCTCCAAATCTGGTTAGCCAGTCTATCACAAGACTGTGACTTAACTCCACCCATGTGGTTTACATATGCCACTGCTGTGGTGTTGTTAATCTGAACCTGCACATGCAGATCCCTCCTTGTAGAACAATAAGCTTTGAGCCCATACCAGGTGCCCAACAACTCTAAATAATTAATCCCTCTTAGTTGAAGAAGCGATGTCTCATCCACATTCCATCTGCCTCCACAACTAGAAGACATATCAGTTGCACCCCAACCCAGTGCACTTACATCAGTCTGTAATATCAATGACGGTGGTTCCACCAAAACCTTCCTAAAACTTGTTGAAACATTTGCTATCACCATTGTATATCAGCAATCGCCCCAGCTGACAACTGCATAGGCCTATCAAAATGGCCCCCTTGTATTCTCAGTGCCTGTTCCTTTGATCGTTGTAATTGTTGATGATGCAGAGGACCATACTGCACAGCTGGAAATGCTGCCACCAACTTCCCAATTAACCTGGCTACTTGTCTAATCGAAGGCCTTTGTTCTCCAACGAGATTAACACAGTCCTTAATTAACTGATTCAATTTATCCCTGGGCAAAGTTACCAACATGTGATTGGAATTAATGGTAAATCCCAGATAATCAATAATTTGGACTGGTGATAATTTAGATTTATCTGGTTGAATCACAAATCCCATTTGTTCAAAAGTGATTTTAACAACTGAAACTGATGATTGAGTTTCAGCATGAGTCTTTCCAACAATCAGAATATCATCTAAGTAGGCCATTACCACATGCCCCTTAGCTCTAAGTAACGATAACACAGGTTTTACCAATTTAGTAAATAATCTAGGAGCTGAAGTTAATCCATTCGGCAATGCCCTGAATTGCCACAGCTGAGTCATCCAAATAAATTTCAAATATCTTCTGTCATCCTCATGAATAGACACTGAGTAATACGCATCCTTTAAATCAATAGTTGCCATATAACACCCTTTGGACACTAGATGTTTGACCGTGATAAAGGTTTCCATTTTGAAATGCCTATAACAAACAAACTTGTTCAAACTCGATAAATCCAAAATAATTCTACATCCCCAGTCTTTTTAGATCTGGGAAATATATTTGACACAAATTGTCGACTTTGATAGACAGAAGGCTCAATTACCCCTTTCTTATGTAACGACTGAATCTCTGCTTAAATAACCACATTTTCTTCATCTGAAAAAATAAGTTTACGACTAGGAAAATGTTGATTAGGTAGACTGTCCTTAGAGTAAAATTCAATTTTCACCCCTTCAATACTACTAAGTATGAACAAATCTGATGTCAACTGCTGCCATTGTTTGAGAAACAATTTTAACCTTCCCCAATTTGAACAGGAACATCAATTAATTCATCGTCTGTTGATGTTTTCCTTACCTGCATCTTTCCTTGCGGACCTTGTTGTCCTCGACCTCTTGTGGAGAAAGGCACCTTCCCCTTCATGCTGGCAGCCCCTGCCAGTTCCGAAATTGAAGACCTGAACGGCTCGTTCCTTCTCCTGCATCCACATTAGTTCCTTTCCAATACGGAGAAAACCTTTTGCCCTGCTTACCAGCCGGCTTAATGAGGGCCATAGTTTTAACATCTTCATGACATTCTTTGACCCTTTTCGCAAGGTTACCTACAAACAACAGATTTTGTGGTGGTACACTGGTTGGTTTGCACAAACTTGCAAAATTCAGATTAAGCACTGGCCTAATAGCAGCCCTCCTGATGTTATTGATTTCAAAAAACGCATTACAAAGGAATCCCAGTCCGTCCTGGTGTGCTTCAACCACATTGCTTGGATCAATCACTTTCACCACAGCTGTAATACCTGCTGACAACAGTTTAAGCACTTTTTGGAACTTCATCTCCTGGGCCCTAGCAGGCATACCCATCTGTGACCAAATTTGGTGATTAACCACCGGTACCTTCAGGAGATCACAATTAACAGGAGCTTTATAGTTTTTTGCTGCTTCATCCGTAGCTAGCTCCTGTAACTGGTGGAAGAGCATATACTGAATGGCTTCGGCCAATTCTACATCAATCGCCTTTCCTGCCTCTCTAGGCTGAGCAAACTTCCCAGCAATGTTCGGAATTACCTCCAACCGAACTTCTTTACTGCTCTCCCCCAGCATAGAATGAGTGTCAACAAACTGCACTGATGGAACATCCTCCTCACAGGCAGGATAGTTCTGCAGCCCTGGAACAGGTGCTGCTAGCACAAGCTCTCCATCAGCCTGGCTTGGGCACCACTCCTCCTCACGGAGCTGGTCCCTGTCGAGCATTCTTTGTAATAAACTCTCGACTTGGGAGAGCCGTGAGCAAACGGACTCTCCTATGGAGGGTATAACCTCCTGGCCCGACTCATCTACGGGCCACAGAGACTTGCCAGTGGCCTTCCGCCCTACTGGCAAGCCTTCACTGCCCCCCGGCAGTGGGTCCGCAACCACTGGCTGTGTAGCCAGCACCGGACCAGGTGTACCAGACGGGCCTCCTTCCACAACACTCTCCTGGTCAGTCTGCTTTCTACCTGCGGAGCGCCTCACCGACACCTTCTTTACTTTCTGCAACATATCTCCAAGTACGCAGAAATGACCTATGGTAAAAATTTCAACAACCTTACCTCCGTTTTTAAACTTACCGCTCGGAGGAGCGTTGCTGCTCCAACCGCCCGACTGCACCAACGTCTGACGTCATGACGCACCAACGGCTGTACGGGCTTCTATTCACGTAGTCACTCACATGACTCCGAGTAAAATAATGTACTAGTTAGACTATTTAAAAACAACAAAATACAAAATTCATGTCCTCATACCGTAGGTCATTCAATATGTTGATCTCAGCAGAATCATCATTTTCGGTTAAGGATTGAAAAGGAAAACAATGACCATTATTCATAAGTTCATGTTTATATGTGATATAAGCCAAATTAAGCCATTCGACCCATCAAGTCTAATACGCCATTCAATCCTGACTGATCTATCTCTCCCTCCAAACCCATTCTCCTGCCTTCTCCCCATAACCCCCGACAACCCAACCTGGCACCCCACACCCACTTAACCACATTGACTACTGCTACACATTTGGATATGTGGACTCACTAAAGCTGTTCCCTTCCCCTGGCTGGAAGATCAGGATCAGGATCAGGTTCTGTTGCTGAAATGGCCAGGCACATTCTCCTAGCCAACAATGAGCTTCATTGTCACCTCCGAGCTAACAATGATATATTCTACATTTTCCATGACCTTCATCTTTTTTTATGTCTTGTTTTCACACCTCACCCTTCCTTATCTCAGTGTCTTCCCCTCCCTTGACTCTCAGTCTGAAGAAGGGTCTCAACCCAAAATGCCACCCATTGCTTCACTATGGAGATGCTGCCTATCCCGCTGAGTTACTCCAGCATCTTGTGTCTATCTTTGGTGTAAACCAGCATCTGCAGTTCCTTCCTACACAATATTCACTACCCTGGCACAACCATCAATGATGACCTTCAGGGGGAGAAGATTGGAGATGATGGGTGCCCATGGAGACCAGGACATAATCAATCCTCCGAAGGAGAGAGAGAAAAGATACTGAAAAATGATGCAAAAGAAAATAAATGATATTGAAACTTAAACAAACACTGGGTTGTAATTCAATTAGTTCCAACATAGAAGGAAGCATTCAGCCCACCAAGTCCTTGCTGGCTGCCAGAGCCTTCTCATCAGTCTCATTCCCCAACTTATTCCCCTGTAATTTATTCTCTCACATATGCCTGTGATTTGCTTATCATGTGTAGGAAGGAACTGCAGATGTTGGTTTAAACCAACGATAGACACAAAGAGCTAGAGTAACTCAGTGGGACAGGCAGCATTTCTGGAGAGAAGGAATGGGTGATGTTTTGGGTCAAAACCTTGTATTTGATGATGGTGAAGGTTGTTATGATGGTTCAGGAAGCAGTTGTAATCAAACTGTGAGGGTGGAGGATAGAACAGTGGAGGACATGGCGTGGGGGGACCGTCGTGAGGGGTGAGGGGAAGAACAATGGACAATTGTTGTATGGTTATATGGTTATAATTGGGGAGGGGAGGAGAACAAAGGACAATGGGGACCCGGCATTGGGGGGAACCGCTGTGGGCGGGTGAGCTGGCATGCTTTGTAACTTTGTCAGTGCTGTAGGTGGCTGCTATTTGTGTACATTGTGTATACAGCAAACAAAGTCACACTGTGCCTAGTCACATAATGTATTCCATTCCATAATCCCTGAGGGTAGGGCCAACGTATCTGGGACCAGGATATATGAATTTGGCCTGGCAGGAATTTTAGGCACAAATATTCCCGTGAAGACCATTGTACAATGTCCTACTCTTCACCACCATCTTCTGTATTGTAGTCTGAATGATGGATTCTAATGGGACTGTATGCCTGTTTGGTAGTTTGTAAATGGAGGTCTACCTCAGGGATTGGTGCTAGGACCCAGCTATTCTGAATAGTTGACATGTCCACATATCTTATTTCCAAGTTTGCTGATGATATTAACCAGGTGGGATTATGAATATTGTGGAGGATATACAAAGGATTTAGAAAAATATAGGCACGTTGTATGAGTGGGCGAGAAGATGACAGATGCAATCCAGGAATCAATCAATGCAGGAATGGTGCAGGCACGAGGTAGTGAGATCAAGTATCAACCATGATCTTAATGAATAGTTGAACAAACCCAAAAGCTCTGATGGTTGACCTACCTTTATATCTTATGTCCCTATGATACTTAGACCATCTTACTAGGAGAAATTATGACCTTTGTTTTCATATACACCTGGATAAGTCATGTTCTGTCCAGTTTGAACATTTTCAGGATCTGAATAACATTTGCAAACTCACTTGCACTGCATCTAATTGTACTGGAATTATTTTTGTCACTTCTGTTGGAAAGTAAATGGCCTCTGTAAATTGGCCCTAGTGTGTAGAATGAGAATGAGAAAGTGGGATAACATACAACTCGTGTAAATGGGCGGCATGGTGTCGGGAGGCATGTTTCCATGCTGTACCTCTGAACAAATTAATCTAGTAAGTTTTGATTTGTAGCATTATTATGATCAAAACGATGAGAAAATAAATGTCCTTTGTCTTTTTTTTTACATATTTATATTTATTAGCTAATGTACAGAAATAGAACCAACGGCATATACAATTATACAGTTATTGTACAACTTCAATTTTAACTTTTTAACTTTGAGTTAGAGGAAAAGAAAGGAGAAAAGCAAGAAAGAGAAAAAGTGAAATGTGCAAAGATGGAACCCCAGACTACCAAAGTAGTGTAGCCAAAGAGTGATTAAGAGAAAGAAAGAAGAGAGGAATAGAAAAAAATAAATAAATGGACAAAAAGAAAAAGAGTAAAGAAAGTGGTGATATACGTGCCTCTCGTCCCCCCCCGCCTACTCACCCAACCTGTAATTAGATTTAAATCCAAAGTTGTGTTGCGCCATACTATCCTTGTAATAAATCAATGAATGGTGTCATGTCTTGGAAAAAATGGCCTGGTTTTTCGGCCAAGACAAGTCTAATATTTTCAAGATGTAGTGTCTCGGACATGTTTATAATCCACATCTTAAGAATAGGGACTGATGTATGTTTCCAAAATGTAAGTTTAAAAAAATTAATTTGGGGAAGATAAATCGGAATTAATTGAAATAAGTACAAGATTTGTGGGAGGAAGATCATCTTTATGGTGTTTATTCTGCCTATGAGAGACATCTGAAGAGTTTTCCAAAATTAGGTAAAGGCATTTAGTTTGGTAATTAAGGGAGGAAAGTTTGCTTGAAATAGAGAAGTGTACTTGATAGTTACGTGAACTCCAAGATATTTAATTTTTTCCGTAGCAATTCAAAAAGAAAATTTTAAGAGATGTGTCGGTTCTTGAGGTTTTATTGACATAATTTCACTTTTGTTCCAGTTTATTCTATATCCTGAAAAGGAACAGAATTCCTCTATAAGCGTTAGTATACTTGGAATGCTAACTTGAGATTTGGTGATATAAAGTAGTACAGGCCCACAGGAGCCGTTGGAAGAGGAGGAGGGGAGGAGCGACACCCGACCGGTAAGCTATAAAATCAAGCGCGGGGCTTGTTTTTTTCAGAGGCCCACAGGAGCCGTTGGAATGAGGAGGAGGGGAGGAGCGACACCCGACTGGTAAGCTATAAAATCAAGCGCGGGGCTTGTTTTTTTCAGAGGCCCACAGGAGCCGTTGGAAGAGGAGGAGGGGGAGGAGCGACACCCGACCGGTAAGCTATAAAATCCAGCGCGGGGCTTGTTTTTTCAGAGGCCACAGGAGCCATTGGAAGAGGAGGAGGGGGAGGAGCGACACCCGACCGGTAGGTAAGCTATAAAATCTAGCGCGGGGCTTGTTTTTTCAGAGGCCCACAGGAGCCGTTGGAATAAAAGGAGGAGGGGGAGGAGCGACACCCGACCGGTAAGCTATAAAATCTAGCGCGGGGCTTGTTTTTTCAGAGGCCCACAGGAGCCGTTGGTAAGAGGAGGAGGGGGAGGAGCGACACCCGACCGGTAAGCTATAAAATAAAGCGCTGGGGCTTGTTTTTACCCAAATCCATAACATTCCATTTGGAGAAGTGGGTTTTTTTTGAGGAAGCCGCTGATTGGTGGGAAGTGGACTAGGGAAAGCAGCTGATTGGTGGGAAGTGGACTAGGGAAAGCAGCTGATTTACAGTCAGATCCCAGCAGTTTGTAGTGATTTGATATTGTGTTGCTGTTGTATCCTGTGTAAGGGGGGCAGTATGAAGGCCAGGGCAGTGTACTGTTCTGGATGTCAGATGTGGGAGGTCAGGGAATCTGATAGCCCTCCAGACGTACACATCTGCGCCAGGTGTGTCGAGATGGGGCTCCTAAAGGATCGTGTTAGGAACCTGGAGCAGCAGCTCGACGACCTCCGTCTGGTCAGGGAGAGTGAGGAGGTCATAGAGAGGAGCTACAGGGAGGTAGTCACTCCCAGACCACAGGAGGCAGACAAGTGGGTCACGGTTAGGAAGGGCAAGGGGCAGAGGCAGGGGCTAGAGAGTACCCCTGTGACCGTACAACTGGAAAATAGGTACTCGGGTTTGAGTACGATTGGAGGGGACAGCCTAGCTGGGGGCAACAACAGCGGCCGGGCGTCTGGCACAGAGACCGGCCCTGATGCTCAGAAGGGTAGCAAAAAGAGGAGGGCAATTGTAATAGGGGACTCTATAGTTAGGGGGTCGGATAGGCGATTCTGTGGACGCAGTCGGGAGACCCGGATGGTAGTTTGCCTCCCTGGTGCCAGGGTCTCGCATGTGTCAGAAACGTGTCCAAAAGATTTCTGATAAGGGAGGGAGAGGAGCCTGATGTTGTGGTACACATAGGTACCAATGACATAGGCAGAAAAAGTGACGAGATCCTGAAGGGAGAATTTAGGGAGTTGGGGGGGAAAGTTAAAGAGAAGGACCAAAAGGGTAACGATTTCAGGATTACTGCCTGTGCCGCGTGACAGTGAGAGTAGGAATGAAATGAGGTGGAGGCTAAATGCGTGGCTGAGGGACTGGTGCAGTGGGCAGCGATTCAAGTTTCTTGATCACTGGGACCTCTTTTGGGGAAGGCATGATCTTACGCAGAGGACGGGTTGCACTTGAACCCGAAGGGGACCAAATATCCTGGCAGGGAGATTTGCAAAGGCTACTGGGGAGACTTTAAACTAGAAAGGCTGGGGGGAGGGACTCGGGTGGAGGGGGCTAGGGGACAGGGTGTGGGGCAAGAGGCAGAGAAGGGAAGCCCTCGGACCCAAAATGTAGGCGAGAAAGATGAAAAAGATAATAGACAGAGAATAAAGGATGGTGGGTTTATAAAATGTGCATATTTTAATGCTAGGAGCATTGTAAAGTAAGGTGGATGAACTTAGAGCCTGGATTGACACCTGGAAATATGATGTTGTGGCAATCAGTGAAACATGGTTGCAGGAGGGCTGTGATTGGAAACTAAAATATTCCAGGATTTCGTTGCTTCCGGGGTGATAGAATTGGAGGGACCAGAGGTGGAGGTGTTGCATTGCTTGTCAGAGAGGATATTACAGCAGTGCTTTGGCAGGATAGATTAGAGGGTTCGTCTAGGGAGGCTATTTGGGTGGAACTGAGAAGGGGAACGGTGTAGCAACACTTTTAGGGGTGTACTATAGACCGCCAAATGGGGAGCGAGAATTGGAAGAGCAAATATGTAAGGAGATAGCAGATATTAGTAGTAAGCACAAGGTAGTGATTGTGGGAGATTTTCAATTTCCCAAAAATAGACTGGGAAACACATTCTGTAAATGGGCTGGATGGTTTGGAGTTTGTTAAATGTGTGCAGGATAGTTTTTTGCAGCAGTACATAGAGGTACCGACCAGACAAGGGGCAGTGCTGGACCTCCTGTTAGGAAATGAGGCAGGACAGGTGACGGAGGTATGCGTTGGTGAGCACTTCGGGACCAGTGATCACAATACCATTAGTTTCAATATAATTATGGAGCGAGTCAGAACAGGACCTAGAGTGGAGATTTTTGATTGGAGAAAGGCTACTTTGAGGGAATGCGTGAGGATTTTTAAAGGAGTGAATTGGGACACTTTGTTTCATGGGAAGGATGTAGAAGAGAAATGGAGGGACATTTAAAGGGAAATTGTAAGAGTACAGAATCTTTATGTCCCTGTTAGGTTGAAAGGAAATAGTAAAAATTGGAAAGGAGCCAATGCTTTCAAGGAAATTAGACACTTGTTTCGAAAAAAGAGAGATATCTACAATAATTATAGGAGGCATGGAGTA
The DNA here is from genome assembly GCA_035221665.1 of Okamejei kenojei. Lineage (NCBI taxonomy): Eukaryota > Metazoa > Chordata > Chondrichthyes > Rajiformes > Rajidae > Okamejei > Okamejei kenojei. The sequence goes on from CM069152.1 coordinate 47,742,008, forward strand.
AATGAGGTGCTAGAGGAGTATAAAGAATGTAAAAGAATCTTAAGAAAGAAATTAGGAAGGCTAAAAGAAGACATGAGGTTGCTTTGGCAATAAAGGTGAAAGTAAATCCAAAGGGTTTCTACAGCTATATTAATACAAAAGGATAACGAGGGATAAAATTGGACCATTAGAGAACCAGAATGGACAGCTATCTGCAGAGCCAAAAGAGATGGGGGAGATATTGAACAATTTCTTTTCTTCGGTATTCACCAAGGTGAAGGATATTGAACTCTGTGAGTTAAGGGGGAAAAGTAGAGTAGCTATGGAAACTATGAGATTCAAAGAGGAGGAAAGTACTGACACTTTTGAAAAATATAAAAGTGGATAAGTCTCCAGGTCCTGACAGGATATTCCCTAGGACATTGAGGGTTAAGTTAGTGTAGAAATAGCAGGAGCTATGACATGAAATATTTCAAAATGTCATTAGAAACGGGAATAGTGCCGGAGGATGGCGTACTGCGCATGTTGTTCCATTGTTTTAAAAAAGGGTTCAAAGAATAAAACCTAGCAATTATAGACCTATTAGTTTGACGTCAGGGTGGGCAAATTAATGGAAAAGGGTACTTAGAGATAAAATATAAGCATCTGGATAAACGGGGTCTGATCAGGAACAGTCAACATGGATTTGTGCCTGGAAGGTCATGTTTTAACAAACCTTCTTGAATTTTTTGAATGCGGTAACTAGGGAAATTGCTGAGGTTTTTAAAGCAGTGGATTTGTCTATATGGATTTCAGTAAGGCCTTTGACAAAAAACAAGGGTTCCCCATGGAAGGTTGGTTAAGAAGGTTCAATCTTTGGGTGTTAATGGCGGAGTAGCAAGATGGATTGGGAGATGTCAGAGAGTAATGGTGGTGGCTGGTTTGTCAGGTTGGAAGCCGGTGACCAGTGGGGTGCCTCAGGGATCTGTGTTGGGTCTACTGTTGTTTGTCATGTACATCAATGATCTGGATGATGGGGTGGAAAAATTGGATAAGTAGGTATGCAGATGATACTACGGTGGCGGTGTTTGTGGATAATGAAGTAGATTTTCAAAGTCTACAGAGAGATTTGGGCCATTTGGAAAAGTGGGGTCTGGAAGATGGCAGATGAAGTTTAATGCTGTTAAGTGTGAAGTGCTACATCTTGGCAGGACAAATCAAAATAGGAAGTACATGGTAAATGGTAGGGAATTGAGGAATGCTGTGGAACAGAGGGATCTAGGAATAATGTGCATAGTTCCCCCTGAAGGTGGAAAATCGCATGTAGATAGGGTGGCAAAGAAAGCCTTTGGTGTGCTGGCCCTTTATAAATCAGAGCAATTGAATATAGGAGTAGGGAAGTAATGTTAAAATTGTACAAGGCATTGGTAAGACAGTTCTGGAGTATGGTGTACAATTTTGGTCGCCTAGTTATAGGAAGGATGTCAACAAAATAGAGAGAGTACAGAGGAGATTTTTACTAAAATGTTGCCAGGGTTCCAGCAACTATGTTACAGAGAAAGGTTGAACAAGTTAGGTCTTTATTCTTTGGAGCGCAGAAGGTTAATGGGGGGGACTTGGTTGAGGTCTTTAAAATGATGAAAGGGATAGACAGAGTTTAGACATGGATAAGCTTTTCCCATTGAGGGTAGGGAAGATTGAAACATTAGGGCATGACATGAGAATTAAGGGACAGAGGTTTCGGGGTAACGTGAGGGGGAACTGTCTTTACTCAGAGGGTGGTGGCGGTGTGGAATCAGCTTCCAGCAGAAGTGGTGGGAGCAGGATTCGATTTAACATTTAAGAGTAAATGTTAGGATATAATGGACGTGAAGGAATGGAGGGGTTTGTCCCTGAGTGCAGGTAATGTATTGGTAAAACAAGTGATCGGCACAGACTGAAGGGCCGAAGGGCTGTTCCGTGCCTGTAAAGTGTAATATTTAGTTATGTTATATGGTTAAAACAAATGTGTTAAACCGCGAGTGAGTCTCATGGTGTCCTCCTTTGTTATTGGAGAATATTGCACTAAGCTTGGCCAAGGGGTGTATTGAAGGATAATCTTAATAAATATGAGGAGTGTTTGAGGGAAGGATTTTAGATGCCACATGAGTCATTCGGCCACCAGAACCTAGGTTGAACCATCCCTTCCTCTTTGACACCGAGAATGCATAATTTGGGGATGTTGGAATAATAATACCTTAGAGCTATAAACCCATGGCATCAGATGTGTCCAGTAAAGCATCTCACAAATAGCAAGAAAATTGTAAAAGCCCATCAAATACATTAGATGTGTCAAGTTCTATACCATGGGTCCTAGACCATACAAATAGCATTGCTCAAGTACACAGTCATATAACTACAGGAAACGTTAGAAAAATAGAAACAATAGAAAATAGGTGCAGGAGTAGGCCATTCGGCCCTTCAAGCCTGTCGACCGCCATTCAATATGATCAGGCTGATCATTCCAAACTCAGTATCCCTGTACCTGCCTTTTGCCTCCATACCCCCCTGATCCCTTTAGCCACAAGGAGGCCACATCAAACTCCCTCTAAAATACAGCCAATGAACAGGCCTCATCTACTTTCTGTGGCAGAGTAATTCCAGAGGATTTCACCACTTCTCTGTGTGAAATATGTTTATCTCATCTCGTCCTAAAGGATTGTCCCCCTAGTTCCTTAAATGAAAGAAGCGATTGGTGAATTCTCAACATACGAGTGCAGTGGATTTTGCCAACTTCAATAACATTCATTAATTTTAAAGATGCATCAGTGTCCACCCGTTACCTTCGTCCATTGAATAAGCAGAAGGTCAAGACCAAAATATCACAGCAAGTAAACTGAACTATTATCATCCAATCCTGATCAAATAAATTTCTGTTCATAAGTCCTGTTTAAAATACCAAGAGATGTTATCAAACGTGGGAGTTTTGATACATAGACAGAATTGAAAATATTATTGATGTTCATTAAAAAATGTGCTTTCTGACTAAAGGATTTAGTCACCACAATCTTTGGCTCCATTACCTTTCTAGTACACAACGACAATTTATTTTACAGTACTGTAAGAAATGGCCTTCTTCTTCTTCTTGCGTATGGCCATGCCACACCTAAAGTTTAGGACAATGTTCTATTTGAATCTTATTTGATTGTGCACATCAGATTGATTGTCATTCGTCCGAAACAGAATGGACCACGTGAACGTTTGCAATCTCCCACCACATTAAGATGCAAAGCTGCCAAACATCCATTTGTAATCATTCGCAATCTGCACACAATCATATCTGAATCTGGAGCTGCAGTCTTTCTTTTATTTTAGATGTCTTATTTCCTCATGCCAATAATTTAGTTATCTTCTCAAACATGTGAACCATTTTTGTATAATGAATACTGTGACTTGAAGAATGGCTACATAGACTAAGAATGGCATCCCACAGAATCCGTCTTGGCTCCGCGCTTGTTCAACGTGTACATCCATGACTTCCCTGAGACCATGGCTGGAAAATATGGGTATGCAGATGATCTAGCCTTTCTGAATGAGACACAGAGTGGAAGGACAATCGAAAGCTCCTTGAGTCAAGGACTTGGGACTTTGGCAGTATACCTACGACAGTGGCATCGTAAGACATCTAAGGCAAAACAGTGTCAACGAAGCATTCCATCTACACCAACAAGGAAGCTAAGCGTAGAGCTGGCCGTCTTCATTAACAAACAGGCACTTAGGACTTCCAACAAACACCCACTTACGCTCGACTTAAAGCCTGAAATACTATCTCTCTATG
>CM069152.1:47746282-47791775 GCA_035221665.1 Okamejei kenojei
CATAGAGAGAAGAATTGGAACACTGCAGCAATGCGGACACTAATGCACATGTCCGCAACTTGCTGCTTCAGCAGGGGTCAGAAGACTACTCAGAGGCCTCGGATGCGATGACTGAGGACTGTGTAGATAGACACTAAAAGTGGAGTCAGGCAGCATCTCTGGAAAAAAAGGAATGGGCGGACGTTCTTGGGTCAGACTGTGTACAACGTGCAATCAGTCATGATTTCTTTTATGGCAGTTTTTTATCCTTCTTTGCTAACAACTTCACGGCTCACAATTAATGTGGTCCTTTGTGATCCAGGTTTAAAAAACATCAACTAGGAAAGAGATGACTGATTGGGGGGATATGAACGCTGATTTCATCTGTAAATCCCTTTGGAAGGCTACAATTCTCAATGCCTTCACCACTCCCTCACTATACCTGTTAGTCCATGGCAGGGAGAGGAATGTAATCAGGTCTCTTTGACACAGACAGGGAAATCTCAGCAAACCTCCCCCATATGCAGCGATGTAATCAGATTTTTCAGCAAAATACCAGTATTAGCTCCAGATGGATGGAAGTTAATTGTCCATAATATTATGGTCCACAAGAGTGAAATTGGCCAAGATGGACTGGCAATTGATGCTTGAAGGGTTGAGGTGCTGGATAGGCAATGGAAGGCTATGTTAAAGACTGCATGGATGAACTAAAACAATTAGTTCATCCCAGTTATGGCAAAAGAATAAATCAGGGAAGGTGGCGCCATCCGTGGATATCGAGGAATTTCAGGGATAGTATTCAAAGAAAAAGATGAAGCGTACAAAATTAGCCAGAAAAAGCAGTCCTACCAGGGGGAGAAATTCAGAGACCATAATGAGTGAGGACAAAGGGTTAATTAGGATAGGGAGAATGGAGTATGCAAGAAAACACTGCAGAGAAACATAAAAACAGACTGCAAAAATTCTTTATCGTATGTGAAGCCGCAAAAGATTAGTTAAAATAAATGTTAGGTCCACTTGCAGTCAGAAACGGTTGCGAATTGAATCATGGGGAACAAGGACATGGCAGACCAATTGAATAAATTCTTTGAGTTCTGTCTTCACAAGGAAGACATATTTAATGTTTGCCGACATAGGACAGGGGGATCGCGGGTCAAATGAGATGGGAGGAAATGAGTTGAAATTCCAGGTTAGCCGGAAAATTGGTGTTGGTAATTGAATGGATTAAAGGCCGATAAATTCCCCAGGGCCAGATGGCTGAATCCAGGGTACTTAAGGAAGTAGCCACAGAAATAGCCGATGCCTTAGTGATAATTTTTCAAAAAACCCTTTAGATACTGGATTAGTTCCTGTAGGATTGGAGGGTATTAATGTAACCCCACTTTTTAAAAAAGGGTGGGAGAGAGGAAAAATGGGGGAATTAAGACCAGTTAGTCTAACATCGGTAGTGGGGAAACTGCTAGGAGTCAAATATTAAAGATGGGGAATAGCAGCGCATTTGGAACAGTGGTGAAATCAGGGGACAAAGTCAGCATGGATTACGAAGGGGTCCATCATGTCTGACGAATACATTAATGAATTTTTTGAGGATGTAACTAGTAGGAGTGATAAGGGAGAAGCCAGTGGTGTGTTGTATCTGGACTTTTCAGAGGTTTCGACATGGTCACCACACAAGTGGATTGATATACAAACTTAAAGCATCACGGTATTGGTGGATTCAGTTATATTTGATGTGGATAGAGAACTGTTCTGCAGACAGGAAGCAAAGGAGTAGGAGTGTACGGGTCCTTTTCAGGATTGGCAGACAGTGAAGAGTGACTAGTGGGGGCCGAAGGCTCAGTGCTGGGGACACCAGCTATTTTACATTATACATTAATGATTTTCAGGACGAGGAATTTAACTGCAACTTCTCGAAAGTTTGCGGGGATGGACATGAAGCTGGGGGGAGTGTAATCTGTGTGGAGGATGCTAGGAGGCTGCAGGTTGACTTGGATAGACTGGGTGAGTGGGCAAAATGATGGCAGATGCAGTATATGTGGTAAATGTGAGGTTTATTCACACTTTGGTGGCAAAACAGGAAGGTAGGACTATTATTTGTATGGTGACCGATTAGGAAAAGGGGAGAGGCAGCTGAGGGACCTGGGTGTCATGGTACAACCAGTCATTGAAAGTAGGCTTGCAGGTGCAGCCGGCTGTTGAAGAAAGCGAAATGGTATGTTGCATTCATAGCAATGGATTTGAGTCAAGAGCAGGGAGGTTCTATGCGTTGCACAGGGTCTTGTGAGGCACACTTGGAGTATTGCGTACAGTTTTGGTCTCCTAATCTGAGGAAAAACATTCTTGCCCTTAGAGGGAGTTCAGAGAAGGTTCCACCAGATGATTCCTGGGGATCGGCACGGCTTCATATGCAGAAAAGGGACTTGGATAGACTTGGCTTGTACTCGCTGGAGTTAGAAGATTGAGGGGTGATCTCAATAGAGAGACTTAACAACATTCTTAAGGGGTTGGACAGGCTAGATGCAGAAGATTATTCCCGATGTTGGGGAAGTCCAGGACAAAAGGGGTCACAGTTTAAGGATAAGGGGGAAGTCTTTTAGGACCGAGATGAGAAAACGTTTTTCACACAGAGAGTGGTAAATCTGTGGAATTCTCTGCCACAGAAGGTAGTTGAGGCCAGTTCGTTGGCCATATTTTTAAGAGGGAGTTGGAGTGGCCCTTGTGGCTGAAGGGATCAGGGGGTATGGAGAGAAGGCAGGTACAGGACCAGATATGGGATAGGCTCGGAATTTTTATAAAAATTTTTTCATGACCCAAAATGGTCCCCATATTTAAAATCATTATATGAACAGATATATACACAATGAGAAATTACCAGATACATTGAACGAATCTATTATAACACTTATACCCAAAATAAATAAAGATTTGGATGACCCAGGATCGTATAGAGCAATTGCTTTATTAAATTACGGACCAAAAAAAGTTTTAACAAAGATTCTTGCACAAGAGACTAAGCAAAATTGTTAACGAATTAATTCATCCTGATCAAACAGGATTTATACCTAAAAGATATTCTTCATATAATTTAGACGTTGATTTAATATCATATATTCCGAAAAAGAAGTGATAAAAAGACTTTGTAAGTTCATCTCGTTGGATGCAGAAAAAGCTTTTGACCAGGTGGAATGGCCTTATCTATTTCGGTGATGGAAGCCTTTAAGCTTGGTGATAAGTTTACTACTTGGATTAAATTACTTATATGCAAACCCAACAGCTAGAATAATAACAAACCATATGTTATCAACTAAGTTTAGTTTATCTCGAGGTTGTAGACAAGGCTGTCCTTTATCACCATTACTGTTTGCGTTAGCAATCGAACCTCTTGCTCAAAGGGTAAGATTGCACCCAAAATATATGGATATGATACTAAAGAACTAAGAATAAAATCTCGTTATATGCGGTCGATATATTACTTTATATTACTAAACCGGAAATATAAAGTATCTGTAATTTGTTAAAACTAATAACGGAATTTGGTTTAATTTCAGGATACAGTATCAATTGGAATAAAGTGAACTTATGCCAATAACCATGAATATTTACAGATATTACACAATTTCCTTTTAAGATAACAAATGAAAATATTAAAAATATCTTGGTATTTTTGTTACAAAAAGATTTGACTCTTTATTTAAATCTAATTTCCCTGTTATTATTGAATAAATTAAATAAAAATATCTTATACTGGAAAAGCTTACCTATCTCATGTTAGGTAAAATAAACGCAATAAAAATGATTTTCCTCCCACAATTATTATATTTATTTCAATCAATCCCGATATATCTCTCTAAAATTTTTTTTAAAAAAGTAGATTCAATAGTCACTAACTTTATCTGGGATTATAAGAATCATAGAATAAATAAAAAACATTTATGTAAAGCTAAAATAAACGGGGGTTTAGCTTTACCAAATTTTATGTTTTATTAGGGGCAGTTAATATTAAAAATATGATATTTTTGGTTAGGAGAAATAGATAATAAACCAAATTGGTTAAAATGGAAATGAGAAGACTGTTTTCCATTTGAAATTATCGCTCTATAATATTTGCTAATACTAATGTACCTAAGAAAATTTATAGTGAAAATTTGATAAATAGAAAGTGGAATACGTATTTGGAAACAAATAAAGAAAACACTAAAACTAAAATTTATACCGCTAGGTCTTACAATTGCCAACAACTTTACGTTTAAACCGTCAATGATGGATAAAGCTTTTATACAATGGAAAAATAAAGGAATTTTAAATATAGGGGATCTTTATAAGGATAATTCTTTTTCTTTCATTTCAAGAATTACAACAAACCTTACGGGCTTCATAATAATGAATATTTCAGATATTTACAAATCAGAAACTATATATCTCTGCAAATACACAAGAACTTTAGAAATAGAAAGAGCGAAATTTTAGATGAATGCTTGAATAAACATCCAAATACAGAAAAAATGATATCATACATTTACAATATTTGTTGGAAAGTGATATTCCATCATCGGAAATACATAGACAGCGCTGGGAAAATGAATTAAGTCAAATAATAAGTCCAGAAATATGGGAAGAAAGCTTACAACATATACATTACTGCTCTTTAAATGCTAAACATGCTCTTATACAGTTTAAAATTTTACATAGATTACATTATTCTAAATCTAAAACTACATAATATATTTCAAAATTATCACCTATATGTGATAAATGTCAAATCTTAGAAGCAACTTTGTCACACTCATTTACTAATTGTACGAAGATTTTAGAATATTGGAATTAAATATTTTAAAATAATCTCGAAAGTTATTAATATTACTATGATTTATGACCCAAAGTTAATCATACTTGGAATACCGGAAACGGAACAAATAATTACAAGGAATCATAGAACTTTTATCGACTATTCTTTAATAATTGGGAAAAAATTAATATTAAAATTTTGGAAAGGCCTGTATCCCCAACAATTAAAATGTGGAATACAGAAATGACGGAGACACTTCACTTGGAGAGATTGAGACTTGTCCTTATGGACAGGTTAGATCTCTTCAAGGAGATATGGTCTCCCTATATTAAATATCTACAGGGTCACAATGGTTCGGCGCAGGGACTTGACTGAGGCCTGAATATCTGAGTGGATGAAGAAATACATATAACAAATCATGAATGTATCTCCAAGAATGGATTATTTAGTAATACTTCAATCTCCATCAAACTTTTCACATTTTCTTTTCTATTTTCTATTCTTTTTCTCTATCTTCCTATCTTTAATTAAGGAAAAATTATAGAAACATATTATATAAATTTTTAATACGTACACACTTATTTCTGTTCGTATGAAAAGATTATAGATGTCTTAAACTTGTAATTATATAAAACTATGTATTTTCAATTATACAATAATTATGAAATATAAAGTTAACAATAATACAAACATTATTAATATTTTGATAACATTATGAATATCAAAAAACTTTGTTTAAGATTGGGTACTACGTAGTTATATTAGCGGGGATTTCTATTTGGTAATTAGAAGAATATCTATGATTTGAGAATCTGAGTGTATTGCTTATTTTAGGAATTACTACATATACTCCCAATTATATAAAATAAATAACACTGAAATGTATAATGGATAATATTACAATTAACATAAATAGTATTAATCGATAATCAATATGATATAATTTTATATTTTACACAACTCTCAATGTCGTATAAGAGTGTACTTGTAATATTTGTTTCTACAATAAAAAAAATTAATAAAAAAAAAAAAAAAAAAAAAAGAAGGCAGGTACAGGATACTGAGTTGGATGATCGATCATGATCATATTGAATGTCGGTGCAGGCTCGAAGGGCTGAATGGCCTGCTCCTGCACCTAATTTCTATGTTTCTATGTTTCACCTTTATAGAGGTCACAGAGTGATACTGTGGAAACTTTGGCCCAACTTGTCCACACTGGCCACATGTTCCAGCTACACTAGTCCCACCTGCCCGCGTTTGGTTCATATCCCTCCAAACCTGTCCTATCTATATACCTGTGCAACTGCTTCTTAAACGTTGGGATAGTCCCTGCCTTAACTATATCCTCTGGCAGCTTGATCCATCCATCCACCCTTTGTGTAAAAACTTACCCCTCAGATCCCTATTAAATCTTTTCCCTTTCACCTTGAACCCAAGTCATCTGGTCCTCGATTCCCCTACTCTGGGCAAGAAATTCTGTGCATTTACCCGATCTATTCCTCTGACGTACCACTATCAGTGCCACCATATGTACGCTCCCTGCCCTGCGTTGAAATGGGAAAGCTACAGCAATTGGAAGATTGGGGCAGGAGGGGACAAACCTCATAGTGCCAGAGGACAGCTCAAGGTCAAGGTCAAGGTTAAAGCAACGTCGAAGCCTTTGACTGTCCAGATGCGACATGAGAATTAGACACATCAATCTCTCTGACCTGTTATGCCTGCATTAAACAAATGCCTGATATCTGGTTCATTTTGCAGATGCATTCCCCATGGACAAGTAGCCAGAAGCAGAAGTAAGTAAATGCTCTTGATGCTTTGCTTAAGTCGTTGGCGGCCAGGGACGGATTTACGTATAAGCTTCACAAGCTTCAGCTTAGGGCCTCGAAATATACGGGGGCCTCGGCAGGGCTGGATTTACCTACAGGCCTCATAGGTTGAAGGCTAGGGCCTCAAAATCTAGGGGGCCTCTGGCCAAGGTGTTTTTTTTTCCCCAGAGTAAAAAAAATCCTGAGAAAAAAAAAAAAAATTGGAGCTCTATCAGCATTTCCACTTTGACGGAAATTACCCGAAATACTGGTTCTGGCCCGCTGGAAATTTTGGAGAAAAAAAAAAATTGCGACCTGCACAGTTGGGGAAAGTCGGTGATGCAGTAGCGATGCAAAATGATGCTGTCTCTCTGCGCATGCGCAGTGGGCCCGGGCGGGTTCAGATCTCTATTTGCACTCCACACAATCACCTCGATGCCTCGTGTCTACTCCAGGTAAGTAGTGGAACATTGCGTTGAGGGAGTGGGGAGTGTCTGTTTCTCCGGGCCGCGGGGGGGGGGGGGGGGGGGGTGGGCTGCGGTATCTGCGGTGCGCAGTCCGAGCCTCGCTGTGTGTGAGGGAGAGAGAGGGGGAGGGGAGGGAGAGAGAGGGGGAGGGAGGGAGAGAGAGGGGGAGGGAGGGAGAGAGAGGGGGGAGGGAGGGAGAGAGAGGGGGAGGGAGGGAGAGAGAGGGGGAGGGAGGGAGAGAGAGTGGGGGGGGTGAGAGGGGAAAGGGTGGACTTGAGACAGAGGGGGAGAGAAGGAAGGGGAGGGGGAGAATGAGAGAGAATGGGGTAGGGAGAGAGAGAAGGGAAGGGGGGGAGAGGGGAGAGAGAGATGCGGAGGGAGGGAGAGGTGGAGGGAGATGGAGGGGAAAGGAGGAGGGGTGAGAGGGAAAGGGGGATTATCTTTAGTGAATTAGCAAAATTAATAGTAAGATTAAACGAGAACTTGCGTTTGAAGTTTGATCTTTATTTTATGAGGAGTTACGATGAGCGATTACATGAAGAGCCCACCAGCCCACACACGCGTCAATTTTCATAGCAGTGGTGTGAAATCACAGATAACAGTTGTTGAACTGAATATACTAAGATTCGAGAAACTAGAACTACCAGCTGACCTTTATGAGAAAGGGTTAGGAGTGGAGGGCACGTAATCCCTCATTGTAACTCCTCATAAAATAAAGATCAAACTTCAAACTGGTAAGTTCACATTTAATCTTACTATTTTACTTTGGAGTCTAGTGAAGATTACAAAGCTCTGTGATTTCATGCCGTGGACATGAGTCCATGTGTCACACATTGCATCAATTGACCAGGGATGAGTGAAATTTAATAAAGCACGACAAAGATTTAAACAAAGAGGTTTTTTGTAACTAACAAACATTGCTAGTTCAGAGCCTCTAAGACTCTAGGTGACATAATGTACTGTTGTAGATGTGTAACCACACACACAACCAAAGGTCCATGGTGTATGCCATGAAAACTAGTTTGAGACCTGACGCCCACGGCTGCAAGGCTAAGTCATGAACATAAAATATCATATTATTTGCAGGTGTAACCATCCTGTCCAGTCGTAGCTTATGCAAAGACTGGACCCATTGCGCTGAACCCAGCGCCATGAGGATAACCACTTTGTAGGTGATTTAGACCGAGGACAGGAATGTAGCTGGAGCCCAATGGCAACGCAGCATCAGCAGGCCATAACATCCCATATCTCAGAGTACCCGAGCCTGGGGGAGTTTGATTTGAAGATAACCTTCATAAATCTAGATATCAGAGGTCCAGACCCAACAACGGGTGTCCCGACCCCAGCAGGAAATATGACACCACGGCACTTCTGGTACAATTTATAGCACTATAACTCCATCTCTCGTGAGATATAGCTTTGAGAGGAAACCCAAGACATCTGTTATACGTTGCGTGTCATACGATATATTGGACTGTAAACAGGACACTTGCATTCCGCAGTGATTACATCCACCGTACAACCTGACAGTCCATACCCCAGGAAAGGTCTTCTCATGGTCTGCAAACCAACAATTTGATTCGCTCAAGCAGGGGATGGTTCTCCCCAGTCACGGGGTAAACCAGCAGCTTTCTGCGTTTGGGAACAGCTAAAAAAGGCTCTGTTATCATACGCAGTATAGAAACATAGAAAATAGGTGCAGGAGTAGGCCATTCGGCCCTTCGAGCCTACATCGCCATTCAATATGATCATGATTGATCATCCAACTCAGTATCCTGTACCTGCCTTCTCTCCATACCCCCTGATCCCTTTAGCCACAAGGCCACATCTAACTCCTTCTTAAATATAGCCTATGAACTGGCCTCAACGACCTTCTGTGGCAGATAATTCCAGAGACTCACCACTCTCTGTGTGAAAAATGTTTTCCTCATCTCGGTCCTAAAGGAATTCCCCGTTATCCTTAGGCTGAATTATCGGGAATAATCTTCCTGCATCTAGCCTATCCAACCCCTTAAGAATATTATAAGTTTCTATAAGTGGACACATGGCTGTGTAGGCCAGTCAGGCACTATCAAAAGCCTGAGGCGGAGTCTTGCTGGATTTTAAACAAGCACCGACTGATGATGCAAAATGGAGGAAAGCCATAAAGAACATTCCTCCCCAGTGTAGCGAGAATTCATCCATCACCGCTGCCCCTGAGAATGGCCACCATGCTAGATATTTTCGCAACTGGTGATTGAGACTAGATGCAAACAAAACGACATTTGTTGTTTCATCGAGCCACAATGTCATTAACACTTTGTGATCCAACATCCATTCTGTGTTGTCATTGATTTACGTGATGACACACCAGCGCCAAATTAGGTTAGGTAAACTATCACAGGATATTAGCTTGATTGAACCCATGTGATTAATATATGCCACCACCGTAGTGTGTCAACTTGTAGGTGAGCATGCATATATATATAATTGCACAATAAGCTTTAACCCAAAGAACGCACCTAGTGATTTTAGGTAGTTGATACCATATAACTGGGGGATTGGTAACTCATGCACATCCCTCTGCCTCTGTGGACTAGAGATGGGATAGTAATTTCCCATCTTTGAGCACTAGCAATCAGTTTGTAATATAAACTGAAGGTTTAATGACCAAAAGTACTGGAGCAATGCTGAATACTGTTTGTCCATCATTGTGACTATAGCTTCAGCTGGTAATAGCATAGGTCTCAAACAATGACCTACATGGGACTTGAGAGCTTTCTCCTTTGCACGATGTAAGTTAGATAATGCAAAGGACACAATTACGCAGATGAGAAAACAGCCACTAAATTGCGAATTACACTGGCCACTTGATGAATAAACAACAAGATTGTTACCAGCTTCCATTAGTTCTAATCTCTTGCCCCAGGGCGGAGTCACAGACAATTAGAGTTAAAGGTAAATCACAATCTATAACTCTAGTTGGTATCAACTTAAAGTTAACTGGATGGATGTGAAACCCTAATTTCTCAAATATTAGTTTTGCGGCTGAACAGCTAATGTAGCAAGATTCAGCGTTTTCAGAATATCATCCAGATAGGTCATAAATATGTATTTTTGAGCTTTGAGCAGCCCAAGCACTGACTTGGTAATTTGGTAAATAACCTGGGAGCTGGTTAGCCCGTTTCGCAACGCTTTAACTGCAATCGTTGCCCATCCAGCTAAATTTCAAATATTTCCGGTGAACCCTGTCAATGGGAACTGAATAGTATGCATTTTTGAGATCGATGCATGCCATAAAGTATCCCATGGATTTTGTTAGACAGTAACAGTTTTCTATCTAAAAAGTCTATACTGCACATGTGAATGTGAGTTAATCAAGGGTGATCCGACATTATCCATCTTTTGCTTGTTTGGATATCTGCTTGTATACCCAAATACTTTTTGTTTGGAATGAATAGGTCAAATTTGGTGAATATTGTATGGGTGGCAATTTGGAATCCTTGTATACTGTGCAGCATAAACTGATCAGGTGTTATCTTTTCAGTTATAAATGGATCTGGTTATCCATCAACATTCGTGCAAAAACAAGTATAAACTATTACCAACTCGTGACTAGTCTACACACCCCATGTATCGGAAAAAACCAGACCCACATACCTCCATGGTTACTGGTGGTCTTATTGTAAGGCCAAAGGCCCCTGATGTGGGTAATATTTCCGTCCTCAGGTTCTAATGTCCAAGACTGATTGCCTACACACCCTTCCTCAGAGGGAGAGATATAATGCAGCCCTGCACCAGGCGCTGCCGCGGGCCCCCGAGACCCGCGCTGATATGACTCTGTTCCTTGGAGTATATCATGGTGGAGCATGTTTTCCTGAGATGCTCTATCCACCACTGAACTGGCCTCAGGGCCCGTAGGGGTGTTGTCGCCGAAACGGTGAGGCTTTTGCTGGTCGTAGGTACCTTGACTGGCCCAACAGCATTACTTCCTCATCCAGGTTTTTAACCTGTTTGGCTTGGTCTTCTTCAAGGAGAAGATTCGGCGGCTGGACATTGCTGGCATCGCCATGCATAGTCTTCCCAGATAGCGTTGCTCAGGAAGCTTGTGATGTGAGGGGAAACTCTGCCCCCCCCCCCCCCCCACCAGGTTTTCTGCCATAGGCTGGAAACCAACTCTTCCGTGCAGCAGCTCTTCCGTTTGCATGGATATCACCCCCCTTGATGCCATGACAGAATTCTTGAACCTCACGCATGCACTCCAGTATGTTTCACGGACATACTCCCGAGTTGAGAGTCAGTCACACACTGACTCCTTGCACTCCCCTCCACAGAGAGGGAGATTTGTAAGCAGCCCTGCAACAGGCGCTGCTGCAGGTCCCCTACAAGACCTGCGCTGATATGGCCCCGTCCACAGACCATATCAGGATGGAGCATCTCCTCAGTGGGATGAATGCCCTGCGGCCGCATCCATGCTCCATCCATGGAGGGGAACCCTCCCAGCCTGACTTGATCCAGTCCAGGCTTCTTGGACTCCGTTCTGCTGCACAGCTTCTCGGGGCTGCCGGAGTCTGGAGTCGCTGACCGCCCTTGGGTAGCGAACCCGACCGCCGCCGGCTGCCCATTCTCCCCCGGAGCCGGGATTTCCCACGGCTTTCGTAGCTGGGTTTCTCCGAGCCGGGTTTCCCCGCCGAGCCGGGTCTCCCCACGGAGCCGGGATTCCTCGCGGTCTCCATAGCCGAGTTTCCCCCCGGAGACAGGATTAGACCCCGGAACATCATCCAGCAGGAACTCTGTAAAAGAGCTTCCTGCAAGGAAAAAGCACAACCTGAAAAATAAGTTCGAAACTTACCTTCAGGTTTGAAACTTACCGCTGGAGGAGCGACGCGCCTGCCAGCCAGTCGTGCCCCATGCGTTAGACGTAATGATGCGCATGCGGGCTGGCGGGCTCTTCACTTAGTCACTCACATGACTCCGAAGTAAAATAGTAAGATTAAACGAGCTTACCAGTTTGAAGTTTGATCTTTATTTTATTAGGAGTTACGGTGAGCGATTACGTGACGAAGCCCCACCAGTCCGCATGCACGTCAATCTTCAAAGCAGCGGTGTGAAATCACAGATAACAGTAGTCAAAGTAACATAGTAAGACTTAGAGAAGACTAGAATTACCAGATGATCTTTATGTTACGAGGGTTGGGAGCGGAGGGCACGTAATCGCTCATCGTAAATCCTCATCAAATAAAGATCAAACTTCAAACTGGTAAGTTCACGTTTAATCTTACTATTTCACTTCGGAGTCACGCGAGTGATTCTGTGAAGATTTGAAAGCTCTGTGATTTCATGCCATGAGATCGAGTCCACACAGCCACAACTGACTTAATTGACAGATGAGGGAAACATTCATAATTAATAAATAATAATAATAGTAACTCCTCTCATCTGGGTATAAACTTAGCCACTGAACCTAAAATAGAATTGGCAAAAACCCCTGGTCTGGCAATAGGTTATTATGAAATGTTCTGAAAGTTCGTTTGTTCGACCATCCTGCAGCCACTAGGATGTGGTCCTGAGGAACGTACATAACTTTTGCTGCTGATGTTGTAGCAGCCCTGGTGGAGTGAGATTTGAAAAAAATATCAGTATCTACTCCTGCATGAGCCAAAACCAGTTTTAACCACCTGGAGATGGTCTGAACCAATACCTTCTTATAAAGTTTTTGTAATTAACAAACATTGCTAGTTCAGAGCCTCCAAGTATCTTGGTGACCTTGTCGTATTGTTGTATATGTGTGACCATACATAACCAAAAGGTACATCAGGTATGCCATGAAACTAGTTTGAGACCTCACGTCTGTTCTGCTTAACTAAACATTAAAATATAATATTATTTGCAGATGTAACCATCCTGTCCAGTCACAACATGTAGTGACTGAACCTGTTGCGCTGACCAGCGCCATGAGGATAACTACATTATGAGAGCCGAGCCAAAGCTAAGGATGTAGCTGGAGCCCCCTTGTGAAATAGTGTCAGTACCATGTCAATATCCCATACTGCTCTGTGCTTGTCCTGGGAGAACTTGTGTGAAAGATATCCTTTATAAACAGTATCAGAGGGTGAAACCCGACAGAGTGGGTCCCGTTCGCTGTAGCAAATATGACGGGAAGACACGTTGGCACAGTTAATGGTCCTATAATTTAATTTATTGTCAAAGACCCATTTGAAACAAACTTCGAGACGTCAGTCACCTGTACCATATTAGATGTAACGTTAGCATTCAAACAAAATGCTTCCCCTCCTGAAGAGGAAATGTAACTTTTTTATTTTTTGTACTATCCCTGCACTCTGCAGTGAGCACATACATGGATCGATCTGACAATCCAAGCCGCAAGAGCAGTCTACTCAGAATCTATAAGTGAATAAATTGATTTTATCATGCAGAGGCTGGTTTCCCGAGCCACAGGCTGAACCAGCAAAGTTTTACATTTCGAAAAACCGTAAAAGGTTGTATTATTATTTCTGACAAAAGCGGGAAGCATGGCTGCATAGGCCAGTCAGACAGAACGGCAAATTAAAGCGGGATCTTGCTGACTTTATTGCAAGGCCCGACTGATGAGGCAAAATGGAGGGAGACAAAATAACTTCCTTCTCCTTGTAGCGTGAATGTATCTTTCGCCCCTGTTATGCCACATATTTTTCCAACTGGTAAATTAGCCTGGAAACAAACTTATCGATATTCGGTGTTCCATTGTGATGATACTCCAACACAAAATGCGATTAAGTAAATTATTACAGGATATTCTGACTTGATTGCACGCATGTGACTAACATATGTCACCACCATAGTGTATCAACTCAACATTGAGCATGCAGATTATGCATATTCGCACAAAAACCCTTTAACCTATAGAATGCACCTAGTGTCTATAGGTAGTTGATACCAATAACTGAATAATTGTTAACTCAAGCAAACCTCCTCCACCTCCAAACTATAGATGGCATTCATAATTTTCCACCTTAGTTCATAATATAACTGAAATTTTACTAACCAGACTACTGTGGCAATGCTGAATACTGTTTGTCCACCATTATGACTTTGGTAGCGTCAGCTGCTAATAGTAAAAGGTCTGTCACAAAGACCTACATGGCACTTGAGAGATTACTACTTTGCACTATGTAATTCCCCCAATTCCACAGCTGATCACAGCTACTTTATTGCCAATTAGACTTGAATAGAAGACTGCTTATCACAACAAGATTGTTACAGGCTCCTATTAATTCCAATCTCTTATCCCAGGGCAGAGTCACAGGCTAATTAATAGTTAAAGGTAAATCCCACTGATATGGTTGGTATCACTTTAATTTTTCTTAAATATAGTTTGAGGCTGAAACAGTTGATTTTACCAACATACAGCATTAGAATATCCTCCAGACAAGACATAACAAATGTTTTTTGAGCTCTGACCAGTTCAAGCATCGGTTTTAGTAATTTGGTAAATAACCTAGGAACTGAAGTTAACCCATTTTGCAATGTTTTTTATCATTGCCCTATCCAGATAAATTTCAAATGTCTCCGGTGATCCCTGTAAATGGGAACATCCTATGGAAATCAGATGCAAAGTTTCCTATTCGGAAAAATCTATACTGTACATGCGAGTTAAATGACATTCTGCATCCTTGGCAGAATGACGTTTAAAATGCGAGTTAAATGACATTCTGCATCTGAGGCCCGGGGAGCCGTTGGTGCGAGAGGGTGGAGTTACCTGCACTGTGAGTATAAATCTAGCGCAGGGCTTGCTTTTCACACAGGCCCGAGGAGCCGTTGGTGCGAGAGGGTGGCGTTACCTGCGCTGTAAGACAGAAATCTGCAACGTTCCATCTTTGGTTCCATCTTCCAGAGAGGGAATCTGGTGAAGCCTCTGATTGGTTGAAGAGGACCAGAGGAAGCAGCTGATTGGGTGCAACCCGGGGTTTACATTTTTACATTTCATTAATACATTAACTGGGAGTTAAGGATTCTGGGAGTTAAGGGTTCAGTATTTATTAGTAAAGTTTAATGTTTTGTGTTTAATAAAAATAAAAATAAAAATATATATAATACAGATTATATATAGACAGAGGCCCAGGAGCGGGTGCAGTGGGAGGAGCCCAAATCCGTAACGTTCCATTCGCAGGTCGCAGTTGAGGAAGCCGGTGATTGGTTGAAGACGACTCGAGGGAGCAGCTGATTGGCAGTCAGATCCCTGCTGATTTCTTTCAGCATTTATTCTTTCGGCAAAAGAATAAATCAGGGAACGTGGCGCATCCGTGGATAACGAGGGAAATCAGGGATAGTATCAAGAAAAAGATGAACCGTACAAATTAGCCAGAAAAAGCAGCCTACCAGGGAACTGGGAGAAATTCAGAGACCAACAGAGGAGGACAAAGGGCTTAATTAGGAAAGGGAAAATGGAGTATGAAAGAAAACTGGCAGGAAACATAAAAACTGACTGCAAAAGTTTTTATCGATATGTGAAGCGCAAAAGATTAGTTAAAACAAATGTAGGTCCCTTGCAGTCAGAAACGGGTGAATTGATCATGGGGAACAAGGAAATGGCAGACCAATTGAATAACTACTTTGGTTCTGTCTTCACTAAGGAAGACATAAATAATTTGCCGGAAATAGCAGGGGATCGCGGGTCAAATGAGATGGAGGAAATTAGTGAAATCCAGGTTAGCCGGAAAGTGGTGTTGGGTAAATTGAATGGATTAAAGGCCGATAAATCCCCAGGGCCAGATAGGCTGCATCCCAGGGTACTTAAGGAAGTAGCCCCAGAAATAGCAGATGCCTTAGTGATAATTTTTCAAAACTCTTCAGATTCTGGAGTAGTTCCTGAGGATTGGAGGGTAGCTAATGTAACCCCACTTTTTAAAAAGGGAGGGAGAGAGAAAACGGGGATTTACAGACCAGTTAGTCTAACATCGGTAGTGGGGAAACTGCCAGAGTCAATTATTAAAGATGGGATAGCAGCGCATTTCGAAAGTGGTGAAATCATTGGACAAAGTCAGCATGGATTTACGAAGGGTAAATCATGTCTGACATAGAAACATAGAAACATAGAAATTAGGTGCAGGAGTAGGCCATTCAGCCCTTCGAGCCTGCACCGCCATTCAATATGATCATGGCTGATCATCCAACTCAGTATCCCGTACCTGCCTTCTCTCCATACCCTCTGATCCCCTTAGCCACAAGGGCCACATCCAACTCACTCTTAAATATAGCCAATGAACTGGCCTCAACTACCCTCTGTGGCAGAGAGTTCCAGAGACTCACCACTCTCTGTGTGAAAAAAGTCTTTCTCATCTCGGTCTTAAAGGATTTCCCCCTTATCCTTAAGCTGTGACCCCTTGTCCTGGACTTCCCCAACATCGGGAACAATCTTCCTGCATCTAGCCAGTCCAACCCCTTAAGAATTTTGTAAGTTTCTATAAGATCCCCTCTCAATCTCCTAAATTCCAGAGAGTATAAACCGAGTCTATCCAGTCTTTCTTCATAAGACAGTCCTGACATCCCAGGAATCAGTCTGGTGAACCTTCTCTGCACTCCCTCTATGGCAATAATGTCCTTCCTCAGATTTGGAGACCAAAACTGTACGCAATACTCCAGGTGTGGCTCACCAAGACCCTGTACAACTGAAGTAGAACCTCCCTGCTCCTGTACTCAAATCCTTTTGCTATGAAAGCTAACATACCATTCGCTTCTTTCACTGCCTGCTGCACCTGCATGCCTACTTTCAATGACTGTTGTACCATGACACCCAGGTCTCGCTGCATCTCCCCTTTTCCTAATCGGCCACCATTTAAATAATAGTCTGCTTTCCTGTTTTTGCCACCAAAGTGGATAACCTCACATTTTATCCACATTATACTGCATCTGCCAAACATTTGCCCACTCACCCAGCCTATCCAAGTCACCTTGCAGTCTCCTAGCATCCTCCTCACAGCGAACACTGCCCCCCAGCTTAGTGTCATCCGCAAACTTGGAGATATTGCCTTCAATTCCCTCATCCAGATCATTAATATATATTGTAAATAGCTGGGGTCCCAGCACTGAGCCCTGCGGTACCCCACTAGTTACTGCCTGCCATTGTGAAAAGGACCCGTTTACTCCTACTCTTTGCTTCCTGTTTGCCAGCCAGTTCCCTATCCACATCAATACTGAACCCCTAATACCGTATGCTTTAAGTTTGTATACTAATCTCTTATGTGGGACCTTGTCGAAAGCCTTCTGGAAGTCCAGATATACTACATCCACTGGTTCTCCCTTATCCACGCTACTAGTTACATCCTCGAAAAATTCCACAAGATTCGTCAGACATGATTTACCTTTTGTAAATCCATGCTAACTTTGTCCAATGATTTCACCACTTTCCAAATGTGCTGCTATCCCATCTTTAATAACTGACTCTAGCAGTTTCCCCACTACCGATGTTAGACTAACTGGTCTGTAATTCCCCGTTTTCTCTCTTCCCTCCCTTCTTAAAAAGAGGGGTTACATTTGCTACCCACCAATCCTCAGGAACTACTCCAGAATCTAAAAGAGTTTTGAAAGATTATCACTAATGCATCCACTATTTCCTGAGCTACTTCCTTAAGTACTCTGGGATGCAGCCTATCTGGCCCTGGGGATTTATCGGCCTTAATCTATTCAATTTACCCAACACCACTTCCCGACTGACCTGGATTTCACTCAATTCCTCCTTTGACCCAACTGTCCCCTGCTATTTCAGGCAGATTATTTATGTCTTCCTTAGTGAAGACGGAACCAAAGTAGTTATTCAATTGGTCCGCCATATCCTTGTTCCCCATGATCAACTCACCTGTTTCTGACTGCAAGGGACCTACATTTGTTTTAACTAACCTCTTTCTCTTCACATATCTATAAAAAACTTTTGCAGTCAGTTTTTATGTTCCCTGCCAGTTTTCTTTCATAATCTATTTTTTCCTTTCCTAATTAAGCTCTTTGTCCTCCTCTGCTGGTCTCTGAATTTCTCCCAGTCCTCTGGTATGCTGCTTTTTCTGGCTACTTTGTACGCATCATCCTTTGCTTTGATACTATCCCTGATTTCCCTTGTTATCCACGGATGCACTACCTTCCCCGATTTATTCTTTTGCCAAACTGGGATGAACAATTTTTATAGTTCATCCATGCAGTCTTTAAATGTCTTCCATTGTATATCCACCGTCAACCCTTTTAGAATTAATTGCCAGTCAATCTTGGCCAATTCACGTCTCATACCCTCAAAGTTACCTTTCTTTAAGTTCAGAACCATTGTTTCTGAATTAACAATGTCACTCTCCATCCTAATGAAGAACTCAACCATATTATGGTCACTCTTGCCCAAGGGGGCACGTACAACAAGACGGCTAATTACCCCTTCCTCATTACTCAAAACCCAGTCTAAAATAGCCTGCTCTCTCGTTGGTTCCTCTACATGTTGATTTAGATAACTATCCCGCATGCATTCCAAAAAATCCTCTTCCTCAGCACCCCTGCCAATTTGATTAACCCAATCTATATGTAGATTGAAGTCACCCATTATAACTGTTTTGCCTTTGTCGCACGCATTTCTAATTTCCTGTTTGATACCATCCCCAGCTTCTCTGCTACTGTTAGGTGGCCTGTACACAACACCCACCAGCGTTTTCTGCCCCTTAGTGTTTTGTAGCTCTACCCATACCGATTCCACATCCTCCAAGCTAATGTCCTTCCTTTCCATTGCGTTAATCTCCTCTCTAACCAGCAACGCTACCCCACCTCCTTTTCCTTTCTCTCTATCCCTCCTGAATATTGAATATCCCTGGATGTTCAGCTCCCAGCCTACGTCACCCTGGAGCCATGTCTCCGTGATCCCAACTATATCATAATCATTAATATCTATCTGCACGTTCAACTCGTCCACCTTATTATGAATACTCCTTGCATTGAGACACAAAGCCTTCAGGCTTGTCTTTACAATGCACTTACCCCTTATACAATTTTGCTGAAAAGTGGCCCTTTTTGATTTTTGCCCTGGTTTTGTCTGCCTGCCACTTTTACTTTTCACCTTGCTACCTAATGCTTCTACCCTCATTTTACACCCTCCTGCCTCTCTGCTCTTGTACCCATCCCCCTGCCACATTAGTTTAAATCCTCCCCGACAGCACTAGCAAACACTCCCCCAAGAACATTGGTTCCATTCCATTCCAGGTGCAAACCGTCCTGTTTGTACCGGTCCCACCTCCCCCAGAACTGATCCCAGTGCCCTAAAAATTTGAATCCCTCCCCCTTGCACCACTTTTCAAGCCACGTATTCATTTGCATTATCCTCCTATTTCTACTCTGACTGGCCCGTGGTACTGGTAGTAATCCGGAGATTACTACCTTTGAGGTCCTACTTTTAAGTTTATCTCCTAGCTCCCTAAATTCACCTTGTAGGACCTCATCCCTTTTTTTACCTATATCGTTGGTGCCAACATGCACCACGACAACTGGCTGTTCACCTGACGAATCTTATTGAATTTTTTGAGGATGTGACTAGTAGAGTGGTTAAGGGAGAAGCAGTGGATGTGTTGTATCTGGACTTTCAGAAGGCTTTCGACAAGGTCCCACACAAGAGATTGGTATACAAACTTAAAGCACATGGTATTGGTGGTTCAGTATTGATGTGGATAGAGAACTGTCTGGCAGACAGGAATCAAAGAGTAGGAGTGAACGGGTCCTTTTCAGGATGGCAGACAGTGACTAGTGGGGTGCCGCAAGGCTCAGTGCTGGGACCCCAGCTATTTACAATATACATTAATGATTTGGACGAGGGAATTAAATGTAACATGTCGAAGTTTGTGGATGACACGAAGCTGGGGGGCAGTGTTAGCTGTGAGGAGGATGCTAGGAGGCTGCAGGATGACTTGGATAGGCTGGGAGAGTGGGAAAATGCATGGCAGATGCAGTATAATGTGGATAAATGTGAGGTTATCCACTTTGGTGGCAAAAACAGGAAGGTAGACTATTATTTGAATGGTGACCGATTAGGAAAAGGGGAGATGCAGCGAGATCTGGGTGCCATGGTACACCAGTCATTGAAAGTAGGCATGCAGGTGCAGCAGGCTGTGAAGAAAGCGAATGGTATGTTGGCATTCATAGCAAAAGGATTTGAGTACAAGAGCAGGGAGGTTCTATTGCAGTTGTACAGGGTCTTGGTGAGGCCACACCTGGAGTATTGCATGCAGTTTTGGTCTCCTAATCTGAGGAAAGACATTCTTGCCATAGAGGGAGTACAGAGAAGGTTCACCAGACTGATTCCTGGGATGGCACGACTTCCATATGAAGAAAGACTGTATAGACTTGGCTTGTACTCGCTGGAATTTAGAAGATTGAGGGATGATCTCATAGAGACTTACAAAATTCTTAAGGGGTTGGACAGGCTAGATGCAGGAAGATTGTTCCCGATGTAGGGGAAGTCCAGGACAAGGGGTCACAGTTTAAGGATAAGGGGGAAGTCTTTTAGGTCCGAGATGAGAAAATCATTTTTCACACAGAGAGTGGTGAATCTGTGGAAATCTCTGCCACAGAAGGTAGTTGAGGCCAGTTCGTTGGCCATATTTAAGAGGGAGTTGGATGTGGCCCTTGTGGCTGAAGGGATCAGGGGGTATGGAGAGAAGGCAGGTACAGGATACTGAGTTGGATGATCAGCCATGATCATATTGAATGGCGGTGGATGCTCGAAGGGCCGAATGGCTTGCTCCTGCACCTAATTTCTATGTTTCTATGTTTCCCAATGAACAGGCCACGTCAATTCCGTACCTGCTCTAGCAACAACTCTGGCCCAATTTCCGAGCCTGTCTTGAAAACCAATCCTGGCCATAATACTGAGCGTGCCTCGAAAGACAATTCTGGCCGCAAATCCGTTCTTGGAACCCTAGTATTGTGCAGTTTTACATGTTTAGATGCCACAACCATTTGTGTGTTGTCAGGCCACTAGGGCGCCTTCCATCCTTACCAAAGATATTCTACTTTCATTCATCGTATAAACTAAACACATGTTATCATTATCATTTGCACAAAAAACAAGTGTGAATATTACCAACTTGTAGATGGTCCCAAATTTTTCATTTAGACCGACTTGGGCCTTGGCTTGAAGACCTCTGCCCAGCTTCATGCTGCCACCAACTTCAGTGAACTGCTTACTGCCAACGGAGGTGTGGGGTGTGTTGTCGCCGCAACGATGAAGCTTTGCTCGTCGTTGGTACCTTGATTGGTCCGACAGCTTTTGCTTCCACATCCAGGTTTTACCTGTTGAATAGGTCTTACCTGAAGAGAAAATTTGGCGGCTGGTCTTTAATGTCACCCTTGATAGCGCTGTTCATTCCCGGCACTTATAGCATGAGGGGAACTCTGGCCCCTTCCGTGCATCCTGCCACCTTCGTTTGCGAGGACTCTCTTGAATCCATATGCAAGTGCTCCAGTACGTTCCACGGATATATTTTAGAATTTGAATCAGTTACCCACTGACACTCGCACTCCCCTCCACAGAGAGGGAGATTCATAGGCAGCCCTAAACAGGTGCTGCCGCAGGCCCCTGCCTCGTGGTATGCTCATCAGCTATACCTCCGATCTCAGAGTCAGAACAAAACTGACTCCGTGTTCTCAACTCCTCCAAGAGGGAGACATCATGCAGCCCTTCAACAGATGCTGCTGCCATGGGCCCCCGAGGACACCCGCGGATATAAGGCTCCTCTTGCCGGAGCATATCGCGATGGAGCATCCTCTCCATCAGGAGCTCTTCCCAGACAGCCCTTCAACAGATGCTGCTGCCACGGGCCCCTGAGGAGACCCGGGGATATAAAGCTCCTCTTGCTGGAGCATCTTTTCTGGACAGCCCTGAAACAAGTGCTGCTGCCACGGACTCCCGAGAAGACCCGGCTGATAGCTCCCTCCTTTGGATCATATCATTGTGGAGCCACCTCTCCATCAGGTGCTCCATGTGGGCCAAACGTCCGAAGACGCCACCCATTGAAGGAAGGGAACCCTCCTGGCCTGACTCCCCGACTCCATAGGCCTGACCGACGTTGTTGGATTTACCTTTTTTCCTGGGCACACCATGGGTCTGGGACCTGCTGACCGCACCGTCATCGACTCTGGCGGTGACACCGCTCCCGGATTTATCTCCTCCACAGGAACCACAGTGGTCTGGAAGCTGCTGACACACTGTCAGCAACTCTGGTGGCGATACCGCTGCTGGATTCACACCCTCCACAGGAACCACAGCGGTCACTGCAGTAGCAAACCCTGGCGGCCGCCGGTTACCCGCGCTTCCTCAGTGCTGACCGGAGTATCATTCCCCACGGCCCATAACCGGTTTCCCGTGGCACGTCCGGATTTTGCCTCGACATATCCAGCAGGAAACCTCTTATAAAAAGAGATTCCTGCAAGAAAAACACAACCTGGTAAAAATACAAAACTTACCTGCAGGTTTAAACTTGCCGCTGGCAGGAACGACGCACCTGCCCGTCCAGTGCTTCGCCATGTGAACGACGTAATGACACGCATGCGGACTGGCGGGGCTTCTTCACTGAATCACTCAAGTGAAATGTAGGTTTTAGAGCAATTATATTTTCTGCTCCATATGAATAATGTCAAACAATTGGAACTGCTTTCTTTTCCTTGATAACAATACTGAAAAATATGAATTCCATAGTTTGCAACTTTCATTTTGCATCATATTTTTAATGTGCACACACTAACACAGTTGAACAGTAAAAGGCAATCAAATCAACACACAAAACATTTTCTAAAAAAAGGTTTTATTTACTGCAAAAAGTACAGTATTTTATTTGCAGTGTTTGCCTGCTCCTTTATAACATTTTACAGTGCAACTTGAATATTAAAACACGGACAGCTTCAATTCTTGATTTAAAAATATGTATACAACAATGATCCCAATCATCCCATTCCAACCAATCATTACTCTTGTCTCAACCAAAATTATTTCTGAAATATTGGTCATAAATCTGGTGCAAAAATGCTCCAAAATAAGGCTCAAAATTCACCAAAGAGCAACTAAAGCCCCAGAGCTTCTAGAGCCCTGAAGCAGGTCCTGGACTCCGGCCACAAGTGTCTTTCAGCTTTGCGCTTGTGATGTGCGCTACTTATTTCACATAAAATGTTTGTAATCCTGCCACGCCACCCCCCTTTTTGAAAAGCTTCATACAGGCCTGGTGTATAATATTTTTGACACTGTCATAAGCCTTTCTTACATATGCTGTCACAACATACTGTAGTCTCTAAACAACACCTCAGTAATTTTCCTTGCCCTCCATTTCAGAATAATAGTGTTTTAAGCCGATAACTCGACACTAGCACTGACAATAAATAAAAAGCACAGCTTTCCAGCCCTTATCTCGTTGGCCATGCTCGGCAGCACATCGGTGTCAATCTGGTGGACTCTTCCATCTTCCTCTCGTCATGGGGATGTGGGATTGGTATGGGCCCTCACAAGTGGAATAGCCTAGGGGCTCTCTTCATCTAAATCCGGCCCTGTTGGCGACACTCACGATATGCATCATTATCTTCATGAATCACACATAATTGTGTACAGCCCCTACAATGGGTTAATATTGTCACCTGCACAGGCAGAGTGAGAAGCTATTATAGGCCATCCACATTAAACGTTTCTTTATTTTGCCATTATACATAGCTGAGTAGGCCATTCTTGACAAGGACTTTAGGGGCCTGTGTTTCTGTGTGTGCGTGTGTGTTTCTCTGTGTGCATGTGTGTTTCTTGTGTGTGTTCCTCTGTGTGTGTGTGTTCCTCTGTGTGCGTGTGTGCTTCAGTGTGCGTGTGCACATGTGTGTCCCTGTGTGTTTCTCTGTGTACATGTGTGTGGGTATGCAACGGAAGGGTGGGGGAGATTTGTGGTGTTAGAGAGAAAGGTGCTTTGTGATAGATTTCCTTTCCTGAAGCTCAGTCAAACATTGCATTATGTGAAGTTATTACATTTAATCCCTCTGACAAAAATATACCTAACCTTAACGCAGTCTGCTTCCCTGGTCAATCATGTTAGTATAGCAAAACCAAGGAGCACAATGATCATGCATATGAGGGGGTCATAAAAGGAATGGCTTTATCTGCTCTGAAGCCATTGCTAAGTGGGACTTGTTCATGGGGGCGCTAGTCTGTAAAGGGCCTGTCCCACTTTCACGACGTAATTCACAACCTTTTTTACTCGTGGACATTTTTCATCAGGCTAGAAAAAGCACCCCGACCTACTTGATGCCACGAGTACCTACTCGTACACAGCATCACGGCCTGCTATGATCTACCTACGACCTCGCAACTCGTGACGACCATGCTGTGAGTATGAGTCAAGGGCAAACTCAGCAGAGGTCGTGAATCAGGTCGTGAAAGTGGGACAGGCCCTTAAGGGATACACTTTAACATCAGATATGTTTGGTGATAATGTATGGGCCACAGGTTCTTTGTTTTAATGAAACAATGCAAAACATGTTTCTTACTCTCGGCCACTGAGTGCTATCACTGATAATGTTTTCTTGAACAATTCCAGTATACTGACTGAGATTGGATTGCATTTACTGTATCATTTCTAAGTCCAGAAAATGAATACATCCAGAGGGTAAAGTGAGGGCATGCTGCACAATCCAAGGTGCCATTCTACAAATGTGGGAGACCAGATTGTGCTGATTCTGGTTCACGCTTCGCAGCTGTGGCTGCACTAGTACTAGACAGACAAAGCACCGTGCAAGATCGACCCAGATGAAAAATTCGTTTCTCACACAGAGAGTGGTGAATATGTGGAATTCTCTGCCACAGAAGGTAGTTTGAGGCCAGTTCGTGGCCATATTTATATGATGGGAGTTGGATGGGTGGCCTCTTGTGGCTGAAGGGATCAGGGGGTATGGAGAGAAGGCAGGTACAGGATACTGAGTTGGAATGATCAGCCATGATCATATTGAATGGCGGTGCAGGCACGAAGGGCCGAATGGCCTACTCCTGCACCTAATATTCTAATGTTTCTATGTTTCTATGACATCATCGCCATGACCCTTCCGCTTGGCATAGCGGGGCTTCCATTGGTGACTCGCCACAGCTGGTGGGAACCAAGGCACAGCCCACAAACCACCCTGGTGGCCTTCTGACACCTTCCGCTGCCAGGATCCATTTCCTGTTCCCAAATCATCACCGATGACTAAAGACATCAGAATGGCAGTTGAAACAGTTGAAGAATTAAACACTGTTAGTGTTGTTCAAAAACACAGGACCATTCTATGATTAGTTTAACATAAATATGCAGCAATGAGCAGGTGCAAGAAACGTAGGTATATGACAATGGAAGAAGCACTGAGCAAAATCTTGTATCAGTGTCTATTGATCTCATTGAAAGTGCCACCATAGTAGATAGTATGGTTAAAACTGAGTATAGAAGTTTGGAGCGGTCAAATGTGTCGAAATAATTGCAGATGCTGGTTTAAATCGAAGGTAGACACAAATGCTGGAGTAAATTAGCAGGACAGGCAGCATCTCTGGAGAGAAAGAATGGTTGAGACCCTTCTTCAGACCGCTCTTTGGAGATCATGTTGCGATTGTATAAGACGTTGGTGAGGCCCATATGTAGAGTATGTGTTCCGTTTTGGGCACCATGTTATCGGACAGATGTTGTCAAGCTGGAAAGGGTTCAGAGAAGATTTGCGAGATGTTGCTAGGACTTCGAAGGCCTAAAAAAAAAAAAAAAGCTATGGGGAGAGGTTGAAGTAGGCTGGGACTCTATTCCTTGCAGGATAAATGAGGGATATCTTACAGAGGAGTATAAAGTCATGAGAGATTGGATCTGGTAGATGCACAGAATCTCTTGCGCAGAGTGGGGGAATCGAGAACCAGAGAACATGGGTTTCAAGGTGAAGGGGTTAAAAGATTTAATAGGAATCTTAGGGGTAACTTTTTCACGCAAGGGTGGTGGGTGTATGGAACAAGCTGCCAGAGGGTGTAGTTGAGGCTGGGACTATCCCAACATTTCAGAACCTGTTGGACAGGTACATGGATAGGACAGTTTGGAGGGATATGGGCCAATTGTGGGCAAGTGGGAACTGGTCTAGATGGGACATGTTGGCCAGTGTGGGCAAGATGGGCTGAAGGGCCTATTTTCATGCTGAAAGACTCCATGACTGTATCTCAATATAGTTTTTTTTCTTTTGCATCCATCACACACTGGACAAAAGGAAAGGCTATCATCTTTCAATTGGTTGTTCCAGTCTGGGGAAATGATGTACAATGAGGTAGGAAAAAAGTCGTCTATTTGAATATGAAGTTATTTTACTTCGGAGTCACGTGAGTGACTACGTGAAGAAGAGCCCGCCTCACGCTGGTAACGGCATGACGTCGACGCTGACGGCAGAAGGTGGAGCTGCAGTAAGGAGCAGCTCCTCGCAGCGGTCGGAAACGGGCCCGCAGGTAAGAACAGTAAAGTTGGGATTTCTTAGCGGGCGCTGGGTAGGTCCAGCAGTATAGGAAATATATTAATCAGGAGTCAGAGTCCATATTAGTGCTGGATAAGCACAAATGATGAAGTAAACTTATATTCGCGGTTAAATGCTTCCTGGGTGAAAAATAAATATACGGGAAAGCTAGTGCGGAGCCGGTTCCGATACCGGTGGCCGCAGATATACCCGTTAGCGAATTAGTTTACAAAATGATAACCACGGAGAGAAATGCTGCCCGAATATGAAAAATGGAAAATAAAATAAAATAAAAAATCTGAGAGGCCCGTGGTTCTGATGACTCTGACATTGAAAAGTCCTCCACATAAGTAAACTATGTGGAAACTGATTATGGAGCATATGGAGAAAGTTCTCCAAATAATTATGAGACTAGGGTCAAAGTACCCTGAAGGTTCCTAAGATTAGCCCTGAGGGGTTTAATTATTCTGAATATGGCCATGGGCCCTAATTGGAAGTTGGAACTCCGGACCCAGGATTTGGGCCGGAAGAAGTCTCATGGGATGAAATCCCAATTGATTAGGGCCTGCAGAAGGCAGACCTGTTGATGGGATTTGCATTTGAAAGCACACCACAAAATAAAAATAAAAGTAAATGAAAAAATTATGAAAAGAGGCCCAAGATGCCTGGAATAGCAAAAGGTTTGCTATATTATGAAGGAAGTGGTGAGGCTATGGAAGAAATCCTAGCTGCCAACATATTATATATGGTATCTCACCAACTTTCATGATTCTGTGATGATTTGAAAATATTAAAATTGCACAGCACAGGAAATTGTGCCTCATTGAAAGAGCCTACGGTTTATTCCGTTAATATGGGCATCCATGACTCCAAATATGAGAGCGTCAAATAGTGAGGTTTTAAAATCCTCACAAATTATTCTGCTGCTATTTGGCTTTTGGGCAGATGAAAGGAAAAACATAAAAAATAAAGACGCTATTGTGCAATTCTTTCTATGAAATTTTATACAATATTAAATGGCTATTTGCCCATTTTTCACCCAAGGTTGCATACCTGTGTCGAGCAGTGGTGTTTAAGCTCTTGTGTTATCTGTTTGGAGTAATCTGCCTAATTTATTGAAATTGGATGAAAAGCTAAATATTTTAGCTGCATGAAACCTTCGTCTTGGACGAAAGGTATTTTCGCCAGAAGGGGATTTGATATTGAAATAGATGGCAGAAATATGTCAAGGGAAGTTTTATTGTATTGCACAACCAAATACTTACCCGAATTCAGGGGATAAGGAGACCACCACGCTCATATGCAGAGGAATTAAAGACTTGTTCTCTGCTTAAAAGAAACTGCGGATTAATCTCCAGTTAGAGGGAGATTACAAAAGTTTATTAAGACTGGCTTACTATTATTTTTCTGATCAGTATATTACGAGCAGTTTTTTTTTCATTAACTACTATTACTTTTAAAAAAAAAAAAAGAGGTTAATTCCTCCTGTACAGAATAAACCTGCTTATGTTTTTCGTGTTTTCTGCAATTGAAAAAGCAGAGATTTATGTCACATTGCCTAATTTATCTGGAAAAGAGGTAATGGAAAAGATTTTGAACACGAGCATAAAATTTGTCTTTAATGTTAGAAGGCATACAGATGATGGTTGCAGAAGTATTCTGGACCTTACAGGTCTAAATAAGTTTGTAGAATACAAACATGTTCAAATGGAGTCATGGAATACTGCAAAATATTTAATTCAGCAGGTTGTTATATGGCTAAGATTAAGAAAAGACGCCTATTATTCTGTACCTATGCATCAGGTTTTGGTGGTACTTAAAATTTTAATTGATTGTGACAATTATGGCAGTTAAGCTTGGCCAATGGACTGAGTTCAGCATTTTTACTCTTTACGAAACTGTTGAAACCAGTTTTAGCCCAATTAGTGCACATCTTTTGGCTTATCTCAATGACATTCTGGTCATTAGTGATTATCAGGAGTCAGCTGAGGACTCAGTTTCAGTTACTAAAGCTTTGTGGTAAGCTAAGGTTCTTAATTCATCTAATTAAGCCCCAGCTGCAGCCAGCACAAACAATTTACTTTTGGGGTTTGTAATTAACTCAGTGACTATGTTAATACCTTTACCAATAGATAAAGTCGATGATATTTGTAACTTGTCATTATCTCTTCAAAACCTTATCCTCCATCCGAGAAATGGTGAACAACCATTGGTGAACTGCTAGCAGCATTTCCTGCGTAGTAGAATTTGGTTCATTACATTATTGATATCTTCGAAGGTACAAGATACAAGCTCTCAAAGAGAAGGCAGGCCATTTGACAGGCCTATGTAATTAAACAAAGAAGCTGTATTGGAATTTACAATGGTGGGTTAAAAAAAAAAAAAAAAATGTCCCACAAGCTGCTAATAAATATTATGATTAAACAGCCTGAAATGGTTTTACATACAGATGCTAGTGCTCTCGGATGGGGGGCCACAGATTTATCCTCCAGTTGTGGAGGTAGATGGAAAACTGAAGAACAAGTGTTTCTCCAAGAGTATGGTATTAACTATTTGGAGTTATTGGGGCCTTTTATGGGCTTAAAGCATATTGTTGTGCTAAACAAGGGCTGCATGTGTTAATACAATTACACAATAAAACAGCTATGGTTTACATTAATCACATGGGGAGAGTTGGATCAGTATCATGTGATTGTCTGGTCAATGAGATATGGCAATGGTGTATTGGTCGGCAGATATGGATTGCAGTAAGCTTTACTCCAGG
Source organism: Okamejei kenojei (assembly GCA_035221665.1). Taxonomy (NCBI): domain Eukaryota; kingdom Metazoa; phylum Chordata; class Chondrichthyes; order Rajiformes; family Rajidae; genus Okamejei; species Okamejei kenojei. Next base: position 47,775,548 of record CM069152.1, read on the forward strand.
TAAAGACAATGTGGTAGCAGATGAAAGGTCCAGGATTTTTAAAGATAATACGGAATGGATGTTTAAGCCAGCAATATTTAAGAATATTGTTCGACGATTTGGGTTGCCAGAAATTGATTTGTTTGCATCCAGGCTTAATCATTCATTTGCCTCATTATGTGTCTTGGGAACACGATCCGGACGCAGTTGCAGTAGATGCATTTTTATTACACTGGGGAAAAATGTTCTTTTATGCTTTTCCACCATTTGCTCTGATCCAGAGATGCTTGAAGAAAATAGAGCAAGATTCAGCTTCCGGATTGTTGGTAGTGCCAAATTGGCCAACTCAACCTTGGTTCCCAGTTATGCTGAATATGATTAAAGAACCGTATATGCAGATTCTTAACTGTAGTGATATCTTGACTAATCCAGTAACAAATGAAGATTACCCATTATATGCATATATGAATTTGTTAATCTGCAGGTTTTGACCAGACCACTACAGGAACTGGGATTGTCGGACCAAACTTGACAGTTATTGGCACATCATGGCGAGATAGCACACAGAAACAATATATGACACATATTAAGAAATGGGAAGAATTTTGCACACAGTCAAAATATTTCTGATGATTATGTGAATGTTACTCATGTTTTGGAATTCCTTGCCAATTTGCGCTTTGGCCAACATTTAAGTTACAGTGCCATTAACACTGCACGCAGTGCCTTGTCGTCCTATTTAGGACTTATGACTGGTGAGAAATCAATTGGGTCGCATCCATTAATATCACGATTCATGAAAGGAATTTTTCACATGAATCCGCCAAAACCTAGATATACAGAGATTTGGGATGTGAGCATAGTACTTGCTCTACTTAGAGAATGGACGCCAATTGAAGGGTTGTCATTGGATAGGTTAACATTGAAATTGGTCATGTTAATGTCACTGGTCTCAGCCCAAAGAGTGCAAACTTTACAAATGTTGCGTTTAGACTGTATGCATGTGACTACAGATAACGTTGTATTCTATGTTTACGATCTGATCAAACAAAGTAGACCAGGGAGATCTGGAACAAAGGTAACCTTTCAAGCTTTTCATATTGAGCTTGCTTTGTGTGTTGGTTAGACATTTGAACCAATGTATTAAAGTGACGGACACTTTTCGAGAAACGAAAAGACATTGCTGCTTACGCACAAAAAGCCACACACAAAAGCTTCAGTTCAAACTATCTCAAAATGGTTGAAACAGTGTTGGTTTTAGCGGGAGTAGACACTGATGTCTTCAAATCTCACTCCACCAGGGCGGCAGCTACGTCCGCGGCGAAGGGGCGGGACGTACCTCTCGAGCATATTTTTTAAAAAAATCGCAGGGTGGAGTAAAGAAGAAACTTTTTCAAAGTTCTACAACAAACCTGTTCACACTATGACAAGCTTTGGACACGCGGTGTTGGGAGCACTATAATCACCTGCTTTGTTTGCTATTAATTGCTATAATCAGTTGTGTAGTCACTGATATCTTTTGTCACTTGTAATCATTTTTCCCTCAAATATAAGGAGGGTATTATATGGTCTTTCAGCCATTAAAAAAACTTAATTGTGAAAAGATCTAACATTTGTGTGCTTTCTCATGTATGTGTTTACTTAGCTGGACTGTCGTACGGATTAATTCTACGACATAAAAAACACAGAAAGCTTTAAAACTCTTCACGTAGTCACTCACGTGACTCCGAAGTAAAATAGTAAGATTAAACGAGAACTCACCTGTTCGAAGTTTGATCGTTATTTTTACGAGGAGTTACGATGAGGGATTACGTGCCCTCCACTCCCACCCTCGTAAAATAAATGATCAAATGGTGGTTCTAAGTCTTTTTATGAGCCTTACTATGTTACTCCGGCTTTGGTGTTCTGTGTTTTTCATGCCGTTGCTTTGAAGTATGCCGTTACCAGCGTGAGGCGGGCTCTTCTTCACGTAATCCCTCATCGTAACTCCTCGTAAAATAACGATCAAACTTCGAACAGGTGATTCTCGTTTAATCTTACTATTCTTCCTGCTTGCAGACAATATCGAGGGTAACCGGGTAATTCCGCTAACAAGCCGGCTGAAGCAACTGCTATAAGTGACAAAGTCTGTGAGGGCCCTGGACTCAGATGAGTCGGGCCAGGAGGTGGAAGAGTCCCCTCCTTCTAAGGGCAGTGTTACTGGCAGGCTGGCCCATCTGGACAGCCTTGTGGAGAGGTTACTCCAGCACGATATGCTCCAAAGGACGGAGCTATCGGAGCCCGGGGAGTGTATGGAACCCGAGGCAGCAGCGCCTGTGTCAGGGCTGCATAATATCTCCCTGTCAGATGACAGGAGCATTCGAGGTCAGTACTATGCTGATCCAGAGTACAGAGGCACAGTTGGGCTAGAGGGACCATCAGGACTGTCTATTGCATCCAAATTTGCGGTCCCATCCCTCACAGGTGAGCAATTGGATGAAGACCTTGCCGTGAACATTAATGACATGGCTTCCCATCCTCTGCAAGAACAAAAGATGGAGGAGATCACTGCCAGGTATAACATTCCACTAAACTGTGCCTCACTGAGTGTCCCCATTGTTAATCAGGCCATTTGGGGGCACATTGGTGGGGGCGTCCGAGCCCAAGATGTTAAACTACAAAGAGTACTCGGCTACTCACCTCGGGCATCATTGCCTTTGTTTGGTTAGTGGAGGGAGCTCCTCTCTCAGATACACAGCAGGACACGATGGCATTTATGTGCAATGCACATTTTGAAATCAATTGCATTAGAAAGAATGCCATCCATTCCTGCTATAAATTCTAAATTTGCTGGATTATGTAAGCCGGGGAATATACAAACCCCAAACCTCCTGTTCGGAGAAAACCTGACTAAACAGGTTAAAGAACTTGATGAGGAGTCAAAGGCTGTTGGCCTCATGAAGGTGCCTCCGAAGGTATCGTCTTTCCGGAGACTGTACCCCTACCCTCCTCTGCATACCAAATGGATCGCTGGCTATGGCGGACGTGGTGCTGAGAAACAAGCACAGAGGCCCTTTTTAGGGCAGGGCCCAAGCCGGGCCATGTTCAAGATGTGGCGCCCTCCAGCAGCCCTACCCCCCAGACCTCGGGGGCAGAAGCAGTGACCTTACTGCCGGTAAACCCTAAGGTAGGTGAGACTGTAATGGATATATTACAAGTTGGGGGGAGATTGCAATTTTTCTTACATGAATGGCAGTGGATAACATCTAATCCGTTTATACTGCATAGTATTCAAGGTTTCCAAATTGAGTTAATTTCTGACGTGCCTCCACCCACTCAGCATACACCTGGCTGTACTTTAGTGTTTTCACAACAGGAGTGTATTAGTGCACAAAGAGAACTTGACTTTGTTCAATAAAGGGGTAATTGAGAGGGCGAGGCGTGAGTCTTATCAGTTTGTGTCAAATATCTTTACTAGACAAAAGATGGATGGAGGATGTAGAATTATCCTAGATTTGACAGAGCTTAACACCTTTGTGCAGTATAAACATTTCGAAATGGAAACTTTTGTCACTGCTAAACAACTGCTTTCCAAGGGATGTTATATGGCAATGGTTGACCTCAAAGATGCTTACTATTCAGTGGCCATTCATGAAAGGCACATGAGATTTTTGAAGTTTAACTGGATGGATCAGTTGTGGCTGTTTAAAGCATTGCCCAATGGATTAACTTCAGCTCCCAGACTATTCACAAAATTGCTAAAACCAGTCCTGGGGTTACTCAGAGCACAGAATCATATTGTCATGGCATATTTGGATGACATTTTAGTCATTGGGAGGACTTTCGAATTAGCTGAATTATCTGTATCAGCTACAAAACTCATTTTAGAAAAGATAGGTTTCATAATCATAGAAACATAGAAACATAGAAATTAGGTGCAGGAGTAGGCCATTCAGCCCTTCGAGCCTGCACCGCAATTCAATATGATCATGGCTGATCATCCAACTCAGTATCCCGTACCTGCCTTCTCTCCATACCCTCTGATCCCCTTAGCCACAAGGGCCACATCCAACTCACTCTTAATATATAGCCAATGAACTGGCCTCAACTACCCTCTGTGGCAGAGAGTTCCAGAGACTCACCACTCTCTCTGTGTGAAGAAAGTCTTTCTCATCTCGGTCTTAAAGGATTTCCCCCTTATCCTTAAGCTGTGACCCCTTGTCCTGGACTTCCCCAACATCGGGAACAATCTTCCTGCATCTAGCCTGTCCAACCCCTTAAGAATTTTGTAAGTTTCTATAAGATCCCCTCTTAATCTCCTAAATTCCAGAGAGTATAAACCGAGTCTATCCAGTCTTTCTTCATAAAGACAGTCCTGACATCCCAGGAATCAGTCTGGTGAACCTTCTCTGCACTCCCTCTATGGCAATAATGTCCTTCCTCAGATTTGGAGACCAAAACTGCACGCAATACTCCAGGTGTGGTCTCACCAAGACCCTGTACAACTGAAGTAGAACCTCCCTGCTCCTGTACTCAAATCCTTTTGCTATGAAAGCTAACATACCATTCGCTTTTTTCACTGCCTGCTGCACCTGCATGCCTACTTTCAATGACTGGTGTACCATGACACCCAGGTCTCGCTGCATCTCCCCTTTTCCTAATCGGCCACCATTTAAATAATAGTCTGCTTTCCTGTTTTTGCCACCAAAGTGGATAACCTCACATTTATCCACATTATACTGCATCTGCCAAACATTTGCCCACTCACCCAGCCTATCCAAGTCACCTTGCAGTCTCCTAGCATCCTCCTCACAGCGAACACTGCCCCCCAGCTTAGTGTCATCCGCAAACTTGGAGATATTGCCTTCAATTCCCTCATCCAGATCATTAATATATATTGTAAATAGCTGGGGTCCCAGCACTGAGCCCTGCGGTACCCCACTAGTTACTGCCTGCCATTGTGAAAAGGACCCGTTTACTCCTACTCTTTGCTTCCTGTTTGCCAGCCAGTTCTCTATCCACATCAATACTGAACCCCTAATACCGTATGCTTTAAGTTTGTATACTAATCTCTTATGTGGGACCTTGTCGAAAGCCTTCTGGAAGTCCAGATATACCACATCCACTGGTTCTCCCTTATACACGCTACTAGTTACATCCTCGAAAAATTCCACAAGATTCGTCAGACATTGATTTACCTTTTGTAAATCCATGCTGACTTTGTCCAATGATTTCACCACTTTCCAAATGTGCTGCTATCCCATCTTTAATAACTGACTCTAGCAGTTTCCCCACTACCGATGTTAGACTAACTGGTCTGTAATTCCCCGTTTTTCTCTCTCCCTCCCTTCTTAAAAAGAGGGGTTACATTTGCTACCCGCCAATCCTCAGGAACTACTCCAGAATCTGAAGAGTTTTGAAAGATTATCACTAATGCATCCACTATTTCCTGAGCTACTTCCTTAAGTACTCTGGGATGCAGCCTATCTGGCCCTGGGGATTTATCGGCCTTTAATCTATTCAATTTACCCAACACCACTTCCCGACTGACCTGGATTTCACTCAATTCCTCCTTTGACCCACAGTCCCCTGCTATTTCAGGCAGATTATTTATGTCTTCCTTAGTGAAGACGGAACCAAAGTAGTTATTCAATTGGTCCACCATATCCTTGTTCCCCATGATCAACTCACCTGTTTCTGACTGCAAGGGACCTACATTTGTTTTAACTAACCTCTTTCTCTTCACATATCTATAAAAACTTTTGCAGTCAGTTTTTATGTTCCCTGCCAGTTCTCTTTCATAAATCTATTTTTCCTTTCCTAATTAATCAATCCAGTTAAGTCTAAATTGGTGCCATCTACAATAATGGACTATTTGGGATTCACCATTAACTCAGTACACATGTCAGTGACTCTGCCTTGGGGCAAGCAATTAGAGTTAATTGAAACCTGCAGGAAACTCATTGTTGATAATCAACCTTTTATTAGACATGTGGCTCGGGTAATTGGAAAATTAGTGGCAGCATTCCCAGCTGCTCAGTTCAGGCCTTTGCACTACCAAAACTTACAGCGTGGAGCTGGAAGATTGCAATCTTCACGTGGTCCGCCCTGTTTCGACTAATGCAATCAAATCGACGTGCACAAACGGAAGATCAACTAGAACAAGTTGTCCAATAATTTTAGGCTGTGCACGCCACATGAAAGAAGAAGAGGAATGTATAGCGTGCAAAGGAACAGGCACTTAAGCTTCAGAGCTGAGGCTCTGACTGAGTTTACAATGGTGGATTGTAATGGTGAAAAGAAAACTGGCAGGAAACATAAAAACTGACTGCAAAAGTTTTTATCGATATGTGAAGCACAAAAGATTAATTAAAACAAATGTAGGTCCCTTGCAGTCAGAAACGGGTGAAATGATCATGGAGAACAAGGACATGGCAGACCAATTCAATAACTGCTTTGGTTCTGTCTTCACTAAGGAAGACATAAATAATTTACCGGAAGTAGCAGGGAATCGCGGGTCAAATGAGATGGAGGAAATGAGTGAAATCCAGGTTAGCCGGAAAGTGGTGTTGGGTAAATTGAATGGATTTAAAGGCCGATAAATCCCCAGGGCCAGATAGGCTGCATCCCAGGGTACTTAAGGAAGTAGCCCCAGAAATAGCAGATGCCTTAGTGATAATTTTTTCAAAACTCTTTAGATTCTGGAGTAGTTCCTGAGGATTGGAAGGTAGCTAATGTAACCCCACTTTTTAAAAAGGGAGGGAGAGAGAAAATGGGGAATTACAGACCAGTTAGTCTAACATCGGTAGTGGGGGAAACTGCTAGTCAATTATTAACGATTTTAACATTTAAAAGTAAAGTGGATAGGTATATGGACGTGAAGGGAATGGAGGGATATGGTCTGAGTGCAGGTAGATGGGACTAGGGGAAAACAAATGGTCGGCACGGACTGGAAGGGCCGAGAGGGCCTGTTTCCGTGCTGTAATTGTTATATGGTTATATGGTTATATGGGATAGCAGCGCATTTGGAAAGTGGTGAAATCATTGGACAAAGTCAGCATGGATTTACGAAGGGTAAATCATGTCTGACGAATCTTATTGAATTTTTTGAGGATGTAACTAGTAGAGTGGATAAGGGAGAAGCAGTGGATGTGTTATATCTGGACTTTCAGAAGGCTTTCGACAAGGTCCCACACAAGAGATTGGTATACAAACTTAAAGCACACGGTATTGGTGGTTCAGTATTGATGTGGATAGAGAACTGGCTGGCAGACAGGAAGCAAAGAGTAGGAGTGAAACGGGTCCTTTTCAGGATGGCAGACAGTGACTAGTGGGGTGCCGCAAGGCTCAGTGCTGGGACCCCAGCTATTTACAATATAGATTAATGATTTGGACGAGGGAATTAAATGCAACATCTCGAAGTTTGCGGATGACACGAAGCTGGGGGGCAGTGTTAGTTGTGAGGAGGATGCTAGGAGGCTGCAGGATGACTTGGATAGACTGGGTGAGTGGGCAAATGCATGGCAGATGCAGTATAATGTGGATAAATGTGAGGTTATCCACTTTGGTGGCAAAAACAGGAAGGTAGACTATTATTTTGAAATGGTGACCGATTAGGAAAAGGGGAGATGCAGCGAGACCTGGGTGTCATGGTACACCAGTCATTGAAAGTAGGCATGCAGGTGCAGCAGGCTGTGAAGAAAGTGAATGGTATGTTGGTATTCATAGCAAAAGGATTTGAGTACAAGAGCAGGGAGATTCTACTGCAGTTGTACAGGGTCTTGGTGAGACCACACCTGGAGTATTGCGTACAGTTTTGGTCTCCTAATCTGAGGAAAGACATTCTTGCCATAGAGGGAGTACAGAGAAGGTTCACCAGACTGATTCCTGGGATGGCACGACTTCCATATGAAGAAAGACTGGAGAGACTTGGCTTGCACTCGTTGGAATTTAGAAGATTGAGGGTGATCTCATAGAGACTTACAAAATTCTTAAGGGGTTGGACAGGCTAGATGCAGGAAGATTGTTCCCGATGTTGGGGAAGTCCAGAACAAGGGGTCACAGTTTAAGGATAAGGGGGAAGTCTTTTAGGACCGAGATGAGAAAATCATTTTTCACACAGAGAGTGGTGAATCTGTGGAATTCTCTGCCACAGAAGGTAGTTGAGGCCAGTTCGTTGGCCATATTTAAGAGGGAGTTGGATGTGGCCCTTGTAGCTGAAGGGATCAGGGGGTATGGAGAGAAGGCAGGTACAGGATACTGAGTTGGATGATCAGCCATGATCTTATTGAATGGCGGTGCAGGCTCGAAGGGCCGAATGGCCTGCTCCTGCACCTAATTTCTATGTTTCTATGTTTCTATGATTGCCAATATTCAGTGTTGCTCTCGTACCATTTTAGTCAATACTCCATCAGTTATCCTGCAGACTGATGCCAGTGCCCTAGGATGGGGTGCTACCCATACTGTCTCGAGCTGCGGTGGCAGATGGGATCTGCAGGAAGCATCCATGCTTCAATCACACAGTATTAACTATTTAGAGTTGTTGGGAGCACTCTATGGGTTAAAGACTTTTTGTACCAACCGGCATCATGTGCATGTCCGACTTCAGATTGACAACACTACAGCAGTAGCGTACATTAATCACATGGGTGACAGTAAGTCTGTATCCTTTGATAGGGTGTCCAATCTCCTCTGGCACTGGTGTATTGCGAGAAAGATCTGGGTTTCAGCTATCTATTTACCAGGGAGGTATAACACAGTGGCAGACACTAGATCACGAGAGTTCAATTATAACAAAGAATGGATGATAAATCACAAAGTGTTCAATGATATTGTCCTTTGTTATGGTGCACCGGACATTGATCTGTTTGCATCCAGGCTTAATCATCAATTACCAATTTACATGTCATGGGAGGCAGACCCAGGGGCAGTAGCGGTGGATGCATTCTCGCTACACTGGGGTGGTAAATTTGTGTATGTTTTCCCCCATTCTGCCTCATTACTCAATGCGTGGCAAAAATTCAGCAAGATTCCGCCACTGGCATTTTGGTAGTGCCAGACTGGCCTACTCAGCATTGGTTCCCTCTGGTTCTAGCCTTAATTATTTGTAGTCAATGCCTACTATGTTCTGTTGTGCTAAGCAAAGACAGAATTTCATTGTCCTGTCAGGGACACATGACAATAAACTCTTTTGACTCTTTGACTAATTACACAGCCTTTTATGGCAGTCCCCAAGAGCAGAAATCTGCTGGTACAACCAGTGACAGGGGAAAGCCACCCTCTTCATGACCGTATAAATTTGTTGGTTTGCAGATTCTGAGGATACCATTCCTGGGGCCCGGGCTTTCAGAGCGTACCATTGATGTCATCACTGCGGCCTGGAGGAAGTGCACACAGAAACAGTACCTCTCTCACATTAGAAAATGGGAGATGTACTATTCCCGCTCTCACATTTCATATCATACAGCTACAATTACGGATGTTTTGGAGTTTCTATCATCACTTTTTCACGATATCAAACTTAGCTATTAACAGATATCAAACAGTGCTATTAACAGTGCCCGGAGTGCTTTGTCCAATTAATTACAGCTGGAGTCAGCACACCACATGGTAGGGTCCCACCCGTTAATAACCAAATTTATGAAGGGCGTCTTTAACTCCACTCCACCTAAACCTAGGTACACACACACATATGGGATGTCAGCGTGGTCCTCACGCTGCTCTGTCAGTGGGCACCAGTTTCATCTCTGTCCCTACACCACCTGACATTGAAAGTAGTCATGCTCATGACCCTGGCCTCAGCACAACGGGTCCAGACGCTGCATAAACTCAGACTGGACAGTATGGGTTCTTCCTGCAATAATATCACCTTTTTCATTTGGGATCTCATCAAGCAGAGCAGGCCAGGGGTACAGGGGCTCAAATTGAGTTTTATGGCATACCCCTCAGATCCACGAGTGTGTGTAGTATCATCTAGAACCAATACATAAGGTCACCAAGAGCTTGAGTGGCTTGGAACTCTCCTCCTTTGTCAGCTACACCAAACCTCACAAACAGGTTAAGGTGCAGACCATCTCTAGATGCATCAAACAGGTTCTGGCGTGTGCAGGAGTGGACACTGATATTTTTAAACCTCATTCCACCACGGCTGCATTGACATCAGCAGCAAGGGATAAGGACGTACCTCTTGAGCAAATTCTGGCGGCTGTTGGATGGTCGAATGAGAGGACGTACCAGAGGTTTTATAATAAGCCTATCGCCAGATCCGGGATTTTGGCTGATTCTTTGTTTTAAGTTGATTGATTTGCTGATTGATTTGTTTTAAGTTCTGTTTCACAGTTTCCCCCTGGGTGACAGGGGTCACTGTTTATTTTCTTTCTTGTCATTAAAGCATTAGTAATTGTTAAACATGTCGTGTTTTGAATGCATTAATGTTCTCACTCGTCCTGGTCAATTGATGCAGCTGTGACACGTGGACTCGATCTTCGGCATGAAATCACAGACCTTCAAAGTCTTCATGTAGTCACCCACATGACTGAAGTAAAATAGTAAGATTAAATGAGAACTTACCAGTTTAGAGTTTGATTGTTATTTTTTGAGGAGTTACGATGCGGGATTATGTGCCCTCTCCTCCCTACCCTCGTAACATAATGATCATCTGGTAGTTCTAGTCATCGATAATCTTACTATGTTAGTTCACTAACGGTTTCTGTGACTTCACACCGCTGCTTTGAAGATTGACGCGCATGCGCTCTGGTGGGACTTCTTCACGTATCCCTCATCGTAACTCCTCATAAAATAACGATCAAACTTCAAACTGGTAAGTTTAATCTTACTATTTTATGTACATATAACATGCACATTCCTCTTGAGAACAGATACAAAAAGCTGGAGTAACTCAGCGGGACAGGCAGCATCTCTGGATAAAAGGTCTTGGTGACGTTTCAGGTCGAGGCCCTTTTGAAAAAGCAGCATACCAGAGGACTGGGAGAAATTCAGAGACCAGCAGAGGAGGATAAAGGACTTAATTAGGAAAGGAAAAATAGATTATGAAAGAAAACTGGCAGGGAACATAAAAACTGACTGCAAAAGTTTTTATAGATATGTGAAGAGAAAGAGGTTAGTTAAAACAAATGTAGGTCCCTTGCAGTCAGAAACAGGTGAGTTGATCATGGGGAACAAGGATATGGCGGACCAATTGAATAACTACTTTGGTTCCGTCTTCACTAAGGAAGACATAAATAATCTGCCTGAAATAGCAGGGGACTGTGGGTCAAAGGAGGAATTGAGTGAAATCCAGGTCAGTCGGGAAGTGGTGTTGGGTAAATTGAATAGATTAAAGGCCGATAAATCCCCAGGGCCAGATAGGCTGCATCCCAGAGTACTTAAGGAAGTAGCTCAGGAAATAGTGGATGCATTAGTGATAATCTTTCAAAACTCTTTAGATTCTGGAGTAGTTCCTGAGGATTGGCGGGTAGCAAATGTAACCCCTCTTTTTAAGAAGGGAGGGAGAGAGAAAACGGGGAATTACAGACCAGTTAGTCTAACATCGGTAGTGGGGAAACTGCTAGAGTCAGTTATTAAAGATGGGATAGCAGCACATTTGGAAAGTGGTGAAATCATTGGACAAAGTCAGCATGGATTTACAAAAGGTTAAATCATGTCTGACGAATCTTGTGGAATTTTTTGAGGATGTAACTAGTTAGCGTGGATAAGGGAGAACCAGTGGATGTGGTATATCTGGACTTCCAGAAGGCTTTCGACAAGGTCCCACTAAGAGATTAGTATACAAACTTAAAGCATACGGTATTAGGGGTTCAGTATTGATGTGGATAGAGAACTGGCTGGCAAAAGGAAGCAAAGAGTAGAGTAAACGGGTCCTTTTCACAATGGCAGGCAGTAACTAGTGGGGTACCGCAGGGCTCAGTGCTGGGACCCCAGCTATTTACAATATATATTAATGATCTGGATGAGGGAATTGAAGGCAATATCTCCAAGTTTGCGGATGACACTAAGCTGGGGGGCAGTGTTCGCTGTGAGGAGGATGCTAGGAGACTGCAAGGTGACTTGGATAGGCTGGGTGAGTGGGCAAATGTTTGGCAGATGCAGTATAAATGTGGATAAATGTGAGGTTATCCACTTTGGTGGCAAAAAACAGGAAAGCAGACTATTATTTAAATGGTGGCCGATTAGGAAAAGGGGAGATGCAGCAAGACCTGGGTGTCATGGTACACCAGTCATTGAAAGTAGGCATGCAGGTGCAGCAGGCAGTGAAAAAAGGAATGGTATGTTAGCTTTCATAGCAAAAGGATTTGAGTACAGGAGCAGGGAGGTTCTACTTCAGTTGTACAGGGTCTTGGTGAGACCACACCTGGAGTATTGCGTGCAGTTTTGGTCTCCAAATCTGAGGAAGGACATTATTGCCATAGAGGGAGTGCAGAGAAGGTTCACCAGACTGATTCCTGGGATGTCAGGACTGTCTTATGAAGAAAGCTGGATAGACTCGTTTATACTCTCTGGAATTTAGGAGATTGAGAGGGGATCTTATAGAAACTTACAACATTCTTAAGGGGTTGGACAGGCTAAGATGCAGGAAGATTGTTCCCGATGTTGGGGAAGTCCAGTACAAGGGGTCACAGCTTAAGGATATGGGGGAAATCCTTTAAAGACCGAGATGAGAAAGACTTTTTTTCACACAGAGAGTGGTGAGTCTCTGGAACTCTCTGCCACAGAGGGTAGTTGAGGCCAGTTCATTGGCTATATTTAAGAGTGAGTTGGATGTGGCCCTTGTGGCTAGGGGGATCAGAGGGTATGGAGAGAAGGCAGGTACGGGATACTGAGTTGGATGATCAGCCATGATCATATTGAATGGCGGTGCAGGCTCGAAGGGCTGAATGGCCTACTCCTGCACCTAATTTCTATGTTTCTATGTTTCTATGTTCAGACTGAGAAATTCATCTTGAGAAATTCTCCCGCATGTGTCGAGAGAAGTTGCTGCAGTTTCCAACAGCAGTTTTCTGACCGGATCAATTTTATTTGCAGAACAATTGGCTGCTATGAATTCAGAAAAAGCCCTCTCCAAACCCACAAAACATTGACTTCATATCTACACAACTGCATTGCTGACAGGTCTGGTATCACAAGTGACTTGGTTAATGCAAAATTAGACCAAAATGGGGAGAAGTCCTGGGATGTGGTCAACGTTGTGTGCAGACTGATCTCTCTCATCATCTGTGAGTAGATATGATCTTTTGCAAGTGACTGAGATATAATCAAATATAATTGTCAGTGTTACCAGGATTTGCTTGAGTGTAACTTGATAGTGACAACAGCAAAAATATATAAATCTTTTTTTGTTAGAATTAGGGAAAACAGATGTTAAATGTTAAAATACAGAACTGCCACCATCCTCTAGGTCCGGTGTAGAAAAGAACTGCAGATGCTGGTTTTAATCGAAGGTAGACATAAAATGCTGGAGTAACTCAACGGGACAGGCAAGCGCCTCTGGAGAGAAGGAATGGGTGACATTTCAGGTCGAGACCTTTCTTCAGAAACGTCACCCGTTCCTTCTCTCCAGAGATGCTGCCTGTCCCGCTGAGTTACTGCAGCATTTTGTCTACCATCCTCAAGGTCCTGCCTTGCATCAATAAACAAAAACAGAAAACAAGAATAGAATAGAACTATGCTAAAGTTTAAAGTTCAGACAAGCGAGTTCTAAGCTCTGTGCCTGTATCTAAACCTTGTGCCTGGCTGGATAGATTCCAGTTCCAGTGCAAAATCAGTGCTGACAGCATAACCTGATGAAAGTGGATCACTGTCAGTGATATCTGTAGTTCGAAGCAGAAGCTGAAGAACAGAAAATAATGGACACATGCACATATTCTAAGTCAAAGGGAGGGCAAGAGAGACGTAGATAGAAAGCAAAGAAGGACAAATGATTGGAGCTTCCACACCAGACACGAATGGGAAGTCCCACTTAGGCGACCTTTTAGGGCAACTGCAGGAGCCTATTCGGTCGCCACATGGTCACCACATATGTTCGCGGTTGGGTTAGCCGGGCAGTCGCCTTCATGGAAACATGTTGAAAAATTAGCGGCGACCAGAATGAAGCCGCCATGGAGATGTAGCAAGAATTCTCGTGCCATAGGTGGGTCCCCAGGAGGTCGTAGGTTGTAGTAGGTTGCAGCGGTGCTTACCGGTGAATTCCATCATGGCTCCTTTCGGAAAAAAAACGTAAACAGTAATTTTCAGAACCAGGATCAACGACCGGTAATATTAAATGTCCGCGTGCTTGACAGCCGTGTATCTCTGGCTTCTGTCAAGGTTGTCTCACTCCTTCTCCCCCATCCCATCTCCCCCGTCTCCCCCCCCTGCCCTTCTCCCTCCCCTTTCCCCCTCTTTTAATGGACGTAAGTGAACCCTACCCGTTACACTATGGTTCATCGTCTTAATACTGCGCCAACCTTCCTGTTCATTGTGGTGTGTGTCGTATCCATGGCTTCTGCACCATGTGAATTTCACTTCAGCAGCGCTCCCCACTTGACCTGTCCTACGACTGCATATCGATGTTGGTGAGTAAGCTGTGTGTGGGCGAATGTGTGTGCGTTTGTGTGAGTGTGTATGGGTGTGTGTGTGTGTGTGTTGTGGTGTGTGTGTGTGTGTGTGCGTGGTTGCGTGGCGTGCGTGGTGGGGTGAGTTTGCGGTGGTGGTATGCGTGCGGGCAGGTTGTGTGTGTGTGTGTGTGTCATTTGACAAATCGCCGTTTCCAGGTACGCCAGGTTTTCGCAACTGGGCTATATGACTTGACAGTCGCCGTAAGTCGCCTGGAAAAAATGCCTAAGTGGGACAGGCCATAAGGAAGTGACATAAGTCTCAACTACACTCTTAAGGCACTGCTCAATGCTGGGTTTAGTTTTAGGTAGTTTCGAGGATACCAACGAGGAGGATTCAGGCCCTTCAGACCCACCTAGTCCCGCACCGACCAGCGATCCCCCGCACATTAACACTATCCAACTCACACTAGAGACAATTAAATTTATACAGCGAATTAACTACCAAAGCTGTACATTTTTGGAGGGTAGGACGGAGGGAAACCGAAGTCGTGGTTGAAAACCCACTCAGGGAGAATGTACAAACTCTGCAAAAACTGCTCGGTAGTCAGGATCAATCCTGGGGTGTCAGGTGCTGCAACGCGGTGAGGCCAGCTACCTCTACCGCTGCGCCACTTGTGCCGCACTATAGTTGATAGTGATAGCTATAGTGTGTCAATGCTTTGTTGCGTCTTAATGAAGCCCATACATATCACTGATATGGAGAGGGCCATCGACCCATTTCACAGGATTGGTTTAAATTGGCTTCTGGTATGAAATGTGACTGCAAAAGTGGGATCTGCAGCAAAAGGAACTGCAACATCATGAGCATTGAGAGAAGGGAGCGGAAATAATTATATGGGGGTTGCGGGGAGGCAGTTTACTACTGTGTACTGTACATGTGATCCTGTTCAAGCCAAACACTGCATTGTGCTAAGATAATACTTGGGAGAAAGGAGATGGATCCCACTGTATTATAGGATGTATAAAAGTCCGCGCCTCAATTTTTCAAAGTAGTAATGGAAACTTGAAGCTAGATGGTTTCTATTACCAATTTGTTTACAAAATCTAATTTTGGTACGATTACACCCATTGAAAACATGGAAGGAAACTCAGATTCAGTTATCTCATTTCTATTCGCTTTTTCTGAAACCACAATTCTTTTGCTGGTTCAGATTGGCTATTTCCTGCTGTGTGATTTCAGTGTTGACAGTAAACATTTGATATCAAGCAGTAGTTTGTGAATTCAAGTAGTTGATTCAAATTCAACACAAATTTGAGTAAAAATTACTAAAAGCTCGAATTCAGAAAGACCTTTTACAATCCAGTGTACTGTTTTAACGAAAGCCTTGATTACCAGAATCTGATGCAGGAAATTAGCTTGTTTAATGATATTTTAACGAACGCGTCATTGATGGCTTTAATCAGTATTTATAGAAGTCTAATCAGGTCATGCGAAATTGTACAGAACGTTCTAATCTAAATATGATTGTAATTCTGTCATTTCAAAATGTCCAAGAATTCAAACACAATTTCTCATAAATACATGTCGTTAATTAGTCTGCTGAATTAATAACAGCTTGAGAAAAAGTGCATAGAATACAGCCAGACCGAACCTTGTTTTGCTTTGACCTGGGTAGGTTTTGTCTTTGATTGGCTGAATTGCTATTTAGTAATTTTTT
>CM069152.1:47792275-47889775 GCA_035221665.1 Okamejei kenojei
CGGACCTTCTGTTGCTCATAAAGGGAAAAGGAAAAGAAGAGGAGGGCAGCATTAATAGGACTCAATATTAGGAAGGCGGTCAGATAGAGTCGATTCCTGTGGACGCAGTCAGTAAACCCGGATGGTATTGCCTTCCCTGGTGCCAGGTCCAGATAGTGACCTGAACGTCCAAGATATCGTTGAAATTAGGGAGGGAGAGGAGCCAAGGTTCGTGGACATATAAGTGCCAATTACATAGGTAAGAAAAAGAGAGAGGATCCCTGAAAGGAGAATTTAGGGAGTTAGAAAGAGTGTTAAGGAGAAGACGCAAAGGTAACAATCTCAGGAATACTGCCCTGTGCCTCACGCGCGACAGTGCAGAAGTAGGAATGGAGCAAGTGGAGATAGATGCGTGGCTTAAAGGACTGGTGCAGAGCACAGACACGTTCAAGTTTCTGGATCATTGACCTCTTTTGGGGAAGGTGTTGATCTTACAAAAAGGCGATGGGTTGCCACTTGAACCGGAGGAACCAATATCCTGTCTGGGAGATTTGCAAAAGGCTACAGGGAACTATAAACTAGATCGTGTTGGGGGAGGACTCAAATAGAGAAGAGCAAGTAGTCCCATTTGTGAGGCAGAGGCAGAGAAGAGAAGCAGTCAAGACGCAACGACGTAGGGAGGAAAGAAGAAAAAAATAACAACGGAGAATAAGAAGTGGAGGGTTTTCTTAAATTGTGGAGCAGAGAGACAGAAGGTGTGTAGAATGCGAGGATAGAGCAATAGGGAGAACAAGGTGAAAAGTGGCAGGCAACAAATCCAGGCAAAAATCTAAAAGGGCCACTTTTCAACATAATTGTAAAAAGAGCGCGCGCGTGAGTTTTGGGGTGTATTTTTTTGTAAAAACAAGCGAAGCTTGTGTTTCAATGCGAATGCATTCATATAAGGTGGATGCGTTGAAGTGCAGATAGCTATTAATAATTTGATATGAAGTTGGGATCACGAGACATGGCTCCAGTGGTAAGCCAAGGGCGGGAGCTTAAACATCCAGGGATGATTTAATATTCAGTGGAGGGATGAGACAGAGCGTGAAAAAGGTGGGGTAGCGTTGTTGGTTAGTAGAGGAGATAACGGAATAGAAAGGAAGGTCATTACTTGGAGGATGTGGGAAGTCGATATGGTGGAGCTGCGAAACACTAATGGCGAGAAACCGCTAGTGGTGTTTGTGTACGAGGCCACCTTAACCAGTAGTAGTGGAGTTGGGGATGGCATCAAACCAAAGGAAATTCATAAAGTCGTGCAACGAAGATAAAACCGTTCATAATGGGTGAGACTTGCAATCTACATATAGAGATTGGTGAAATCAAATTGCAGGGAGTGCTGAGAAGAGGATTTCTTGGAATGAATTGCAGGATAGTTTTCTAAAACCAACCATGTGGGAGGGAACCAACGAGAGAGCAGGCTATTTTTAGACTGGATTTTGAGTAATGAGGAAGGTTAAGTAGCAGCCCCTTGTTGTATGTTGCCCCTTGGGCAAAGATGACTCAATAATATGATTGAGTTCTTCCATTAGTAGTGGAGAGTGACATTGTTAATTCAGAAACGACTGGGGGTCTGAACTTTAAAGTAAGGTAACTTGAGGACATGACGACGTGAATAGGAGGCAGATGGATTGGCAAATGATTCTTGAAGGGTTGACGTGGATATGCAATGAAGGCGATTTGAAGACTGCATGGATGAACTTACAGAACAATTGTTCTTCCCAGTAGGCAAAATGAATTAATCAGGGAAAGGTGTGTGCATCCGTGGATAACGAGGGACAATCAGGGATAGTATCAAGAAAAAGATAAGCGTACAAATTAGCCAGAAAAGCACCTACCAGGGAACTGGATAAATTCAGAGACCAACAGAGGAGGACAAAGGGCTATTAATTAGGAAAGGGAAAATAGTATGAAAGAAGATCTGGCAGGAACATAAAAACTGACTGCAAAAAGGAATAGACAGGACATTTGAATCGTGGAATACGTTTTTCCATTGATGGTAGGAAGATTCATACAAGAGGGCATGAAATGAGAATTAAGGGACAGAAGTTTAGGGGTAACGTGAGGGAGGAACTTCTTTACTCAGAGGGTGCGTTGCTGTGAGGACTGCGCTTTCCAGCAGAAGTGTGAGGCAATGGATCGCTTTACATTTATAAGTAAAGTGGAATAGGTATAATGGATGCGTGAAGGGAAAGGAGGGGCGTAGGAGGGAATGGGACGGCAGGTAGATGGAGAGACAGAGGGGAGAAAACCAATTGGTCGGCACGGACTGGAAGGGCCGAGAGGGCCTGTTCCCCGTGCTGTAATTAGTTATTGTTAATGGTTATAAAAGTTTTTATCGATAGTGTGAAGTGCAAAAACGATTAGTTAAAACAAAATGTAGGTCCCTTGCAGTCAGAAACGGGTGAATTTTTATCATAGGGGAACAAGACATTGCTGACCAATTGCGAATAACTACTTCGGTTCTGTCTTCACTACAGAAAGACAAGAAATATTTCCGGAAAAAGCAGGGAATCGCGGGTCAAATGAGATGGAGGAACTGAGTGAAATCCAGGGTTAGCCGGAAAGTGTGTTAGGTATACTTGAATGGATTAAAGGCCGATAAATCCCGCAGGGCCAGATATGCTGCATCCCAGGGTAACGAAGGAAGTAGCCCCAGAAATAGCAATGCCTTAGTGATAGGCGCGAGAGAGAAGAGCAAAACTCTTTAGAATCTGGAGTAGTTCTTCCTGGCGGATTGGAGGTAGCTTATGTAACCCCACTTTTTTAAAAAGGGAGGAGTCGGAGCAAAACATAGAGAAATTACAACCCAGTTATTTAACATCGGTAGTGGGAAACTGCTAGAGTCAGATATTAAAGAAGGTAAAGCAGCGCATTTGGAGAAAGTGGATGAAATCAGTGGACAAAGTCCGCCTGGATTTACGAGAAGGTAAATCATGTCTGACGAATCTTATTGTGAAATTTTGAGGATGTAACTATAGCGTGGATAAGGGAGAAAGCAGTAGGATGTGTTATACTCTAGCGGCATTCGAGGAAGGCGTTCGACAGGACCCACACAGAAGATTGGTATACAAACTTAAAGCACACGGATTGGTGGTTCAGTATTGATGTGGATATAGAAACTGGCTGCAGACAGGAAGCAAAGGAGTGAACGGGTCCTTTTCAGAATGGCAGCAGTGACTAGTTGGGTGCCGCGCCAGGCTCAGTGCTGGGACCCCAGCTATTTACAATTTGACATAATGATTTGAACGAGGGAATTAAATGCAACATACTCGAAGTGTGCGGATAGACACGAAGCTGGGGCAGTGTTAGCGGTGAGAGAGATGCTAGGAGGCTGCAGGATGACTTGGCAGCAGACTGGTGAGTGGGCAAATGCATGGCAGAGGCAGTATATTGTGGATAAATTGTTAGGTTATCCACTTTGGTGGCAAAAACCTAAGGTAAGACTATATTTGAATGGTGACTGATTAGGGCCGAGACCGTGAGGGTGTCATGGTACACCATCATTGAAAGTAGGCATGCAGGAGCAGCAGCTGTTGAAAAAGTGAATGGTATGTTGGTCATTCATAGCAAACAGGAATTGAGTATAAGAGCAGGGAGATTCTACTGCAGTTGTACCGGGTCATGGATGAGGCCCACACCTGGAGTATTGAGTACAGTTTTGCGGTCCTCCTAATCTGAGGAAAACATTCTTGCCATAGAGGGAGTGCACAGAGAAGGTTCACCAGACTGATTCTGGATGGCAAACTTCCATATGAAAAAGGCAGGATAGACTCGGCTTGTACTCGCTGAAATTTAGAAGATTGAGGGGTGATCTCATAGAGACTTACACAATTCCTTAAGGGGATTGGAGAACAGGCTAGATGCAGGAAGATGTCTCCTGATTGTTGGGGAAGTCGCAGAACAAGGTTCAGCAGTTTAAGGGATAAAGGGGGAATCTTTTAGGACGCGAGATGAGAATATCGTTTTCACAACAGATATGGTGAATCTGTGGAATTCTCTGCCACAGAAGGTAGTATGAGGCAGTTCGATTGGCCATCACTAAAGAGGGATTTGGGATGTGGCCCTTGGTGTCTGAAGGATCAGGGGGATAATGGGGAGAGAAGGCAGGTACAGGATACTGAGTTGGATCGATCAGCCATGATCATATTGAATGGCGTGCAAGGCATCGAAGGGCGCGAATGTCTTGCACCTGCACCTAATTTCTATGTTTCTGGGAGGAGATGCGAGAGGAGTGTGTGGTTCCTGGTAGGTCGGACGGCTGGGGGGGGGGCGGGGGGGTGCACCGTGTAAATTTTTAGACAGGGTCAAGCGGGGGAGCGCTGTCTAAAAATTCACACGGGCTGGTGATAGGAAGAGATGTGTTGGTGTGTGTCCATTCCACTTGCGACACAGTTCCGCCATTTCCGGTGTTGCGATTTCATGCGATGCTGCAACGTGACTACGCATGTCACTCCGTGAAAAATTTCTTAAGTGGGACAAGGCCATTAGGACATCTACTCACCCAGAGAGCAGTTTTTTACTAGTAAGATTAAACCGGAACTTATACCAGTTTTTGAAGTTTGATCCTTATTTATGAGGAGCTACGATGGACGATTACGTGAAGAAGGGCGCATCAGCCCGCATGCCCATCAATCTTCAAAGCACCAGTATGAAATCACAGATAACAGTTTGTTGAACTGAACAAGTAAGATTAGAGTAGACTAGAACTACGCAATGACCTTTATGATACAATGGTTGGGAGCGGAACACACATAATCCTCATCGTAACACCTCATAAAATAAAGAGCAAACTTCAACTGGGTAAGTTCTATTTCTAATCTTACTATTTTACATATCGGAGCCATGTGAAGTTACTACTACGTGAAGATTTTAAAGCTCTGTGATTTCATGCATGGATATTGAGTCCATGTGTCACACACTGCACAGTTGACCATGATGAGTGAAATATAAATACCGCATTCAGACATGACATAAATTAAAACATGCTGATAAGCTTATTGAGCAAATGAAAAATAATAAGACCCCTCTACACCAGGGGGAACTTTAAAACAGAATCAAAATAAGTTTGGCAATACCCCCCGATCTGCCAATATGGGATATTATATAAAATGTTGGAACGTAGTTCGTTTGACCATCCCTTGCAGCCGCTAGGATGTGGTTAAGCGGAACGTACATAACCCATTGAGCTGCTGTTGTAGTAGGCAGCCCGCCCTGGTGGAGTGAGAGTTGAAAATATTTAGTATCTACTCCTGCATAAGCCAAAACCGCCGTTTTAAACCACCTGGAGGTGGCGAACTAATACCTTCTTATGAGGTTTTTTTGTAACATTGCTAGTTTTAGGCAGCCTTAAGGCTCTTGGTGACGTTGACATATTGTTGTAAATGCGCGACCACAAACACATAACCGAAGGTCCATGGGGTATGCCATGAAGACTAATTGGGACCTAACGCCCCTCAGGTTTTTGTTCTGGTTAACCAACTTCATAAACATAAAATATTACTGTTATTTGCAGATATAACCATCCTGTCCAGTTGCAATTTATGTAGTGACTGGACCCGTTGCTCTGAGACCAGCGCCAAGAGGATAACTACCATATGAGAGCCGGCTAAAGATAAGGATGTACTGGAGCCCCACCCCTGGTCAAGTAGTGTTAACACAACACCAATATCCCATACTTCCATGTTACCTGGGCCTGGGAGAAACTTGTGTTTAAAGATATGCCATTATAATTCTGGATATCAGAGGGCGTGAGACCCGACACAGAGTGGATCCCACTCGCAGCAGCAAATTATGATGAGAAAAGGCATGCTTGGTAACAGTTAATGGCACTAAACTTAATTTATTGTCAAAGACCCATTTGAAAATGAACTCCAAGACATCAGTTATCCGTGCTGTATTATATGTAACATGTGCATTTAAACAAAAACACTTCCCATCTCCTAAAGAGGAGAATTGTACTGCTTTTTTGGTGCTATCCCTGCACTCTGCACGAGCACATACATGGATCGGTCTGACAACCCAAGCCACAGGAACAGTCCATCTCAGAGTCTGCAAGTCAATGAATTGATATTTATCATGCAGAGGCTGGTTTCCCGAGTCACAGCTGAACCAGCAAAGTTTTATGTTGAGAATAACCATATATGAGTTCCATTATTATTCCCAACATTTGCGGAATCGTGGCTGCATAGCCATCAGGCAGTACGAAAAGCCTGAAGCGGATCTTGCTGGGTTTATTGCAAGACCTGACTGATGAGCAGAATGGAAGAAAGACATAAAGAAAACATATCCTCCCCAAGTGTAGTGAGAATGTATCTCTCGCCACTGTTTTGCCACATATTTTTGCAACTGGTGAATGAGCCTGGATTTAAACATATCGAATATTCAGTGTTCCATCGAGCCACAATGTCATTAAATACTTTGTGATCCAACATCCATCTGTGTTGTCATTGATTTCACATGATGATCCAAAAGCACCAAATGAGGTTGGGTAAATGATCACAGGGTACTTTGAATTGATTTGCACCCATGTGACTAACATATGCCACCACCATGGTGTATTCAACTTGGAGTTGAGCATGCAGATAACATGCATATTCCGCACAATAACCTTTAAACCTTTTATAGGTAGTTGATACCAATAACTGAAGAATTGGTAACTCATCCAAAACGGCATCCGCTACTCCGTAACTAGGGATGGCATTCATAATTTCCCATCTTTGAGCACCACATAGCAGTTTGTAATATTACTGAAGATTACTGACCAAAAATTACTGGAGCAATGCTGAATACTGTTCGTCCACCATTTGTGGCTTGGTAGCTTCAGCTAGTAATAGCATAGGTCCTGTTTAATACTGACCTGTATTGTACTTGAGAGGATTATTCCTTTGCACGTGTAATTCTGAATATGCAAAGGCCCAATTATGTACATCTGAAATACCAGCTATTAATTTGCCAATTACACTTGATGAGTCACCGATAAAATAATAGTTAAAGGTAAATCCCAATAATCAATAACTCTGGTTGGTATCAACTTAAATTTAACTGGTTGGATGAGAAGCCCCAATTACTCAAATATAGATTGCGGCTGCAATAGATAATTTTAGCAAAATACAGCGTTTAAAAATATCATCCAGATACGCCATAACAAATGTTCTTGAGCTCTGAGCAGCCCAAGCACCAATTTTTAGTAATTTGGTAAATAACCTGGGATCTGGTTAGGCCATTTTGCAACGTTTTAACTGTTACCAGAAGTCATACTGTACAATCTGCAGCAGCTTTGAGTCATAGAGTCATAGAGTGATAAATAGTGTGGAAACAGGCCCTTCGGCCCAACTAGCCCACACCGCCCAACATGTCCCAGCTACACTAGTCCCAACAGCCCGCGTTTGGTCCATATCCATTCAAACGTGTCCTATCCATGTACTTGTCTAACTTTTTCTTAAAGATTCGGATAGACAAATAATTCCTTTGTTTCTTAAGTCACACTTTCCCATTCATCACTTTGCTCTTATAATCACTCCTCTTCAATTGATATTAGGTCCTGTGCCCTAATATCATTTTCTGGGGTTCAGTACCAAATCTTGTCTTGCAAGGAGCCTTGGAACAGTTTTATCATTATTGGTACTGCATATCGTGGTAGTGATTGTGGGTATAAAATTTGGTCCGTTTCTTTTGTCACATGCATAACATTAAGGTCATAAAGTCATGTGATAGGAGTAGAATTAGGCCATTCGGTCCATTCATGTCTAATCCACCATTCAATCATGGCTGATCTATGGCTTCCTCCTAACCACATTCTCCTGCTTTCTCCCCATTAAGAAGTTAGAGAGGCCATGATTTAAAAGTTCTAAAAAAATAAAAAAAATTAAAAAAGGCCTCCTGACAAAAAATCTCAGGAGTACCAGGGTAGT
The DNA here is from genome assembly GCA_035221665.1 of Okamejei kenojei. Lineage (NCBI taxonomy): Eukaryota > Metazoa > Chordata > Chondrichthyes > Rajiformes > Rajidae > Okamejei > Okamejei kenojei. The sequence goes on from CM069152.1 coordinate 47,800,207, forward strand.
AAAAGAAAATTAAAAAAACTGACCCTGAAGGTGCATTGATAGTGGTGCTGGTCATAAGTACCCACCACAGCACAAATATAACATACAGGTGTACTGAGTACGATACCTGAATGAAGGAGTGAGGCCATGGAAGGAATGGTGTCATATGGACCCACCACAGTACAAATAAACATACAGGTGTACTAAGTACGATACCTGAATGAAGGAGTGAGCCATAGAAGGAAAATCATGGTAACCAACATTAATCGGTCTCTCAACAGCTTCATAAAGCTGTTTATGGTTGAAACAGCAGAGGTATTGATAAAACATTTATGTTTTATTAAGGTACCAATGGTGAATCCGATTACGGTACCCATATCTCAATTATATGGAGACATAAGGAAATACGATTTCAAAGAATTTCAAGCTGGTGCGTGGCATCACTACTTATGTAAAACATTGTGCAATAACCAAAACATTTTTTAAATAAAAAGACAAATTGCCATTAGTTTGTGGAGCTCAATGGTATAAAAATGTTTGCACTTTAGATTTGCAGGTCAATACAGATCAAGTTTTTAACTCCTGATTATTTATCCTGCCTCAGGATAAATCAAAGACATTGATTACAAAGGAAAGACTATTGGTCATTAAACTTTGGCAAAATTATGATCCAATGTAAAGATTTAATAATGGATCAAAACAAAGGCAGGAGTATGATAAAGAAATATTTATCCAACACAGCCTTATGTGAACCCATATGGTTGGGGAGAGAAGGCTTCATGTACATTTGAAGAGGTGCAAAACCTTGTTACAGAAGAAGTTGATGAAATCTCCAATTGTGGGAGATTACAGGTGAGTTATGATCAATGATATGGCATAACAACGGATTGATTTGTTTTAATGTGTAAAGGATCTACAAAGAAAAATTGTAGAAGGAATTTGGTTCATCTGTATAGGAAAACCTAAAAATTGATATTAGGTTTGCACCGAAATATCTCCAATAAAGAAGAGGTAAGCAAATTAGTATCATAAATTTCCCCAGGGAAAAGGAAGATGTGGTGGTAAAAGCCATACGAGACATCATTTTAAATACACTTTTACAGTGTAAAAAACATTTATCAAAATGGACATCTTCAACATTGAAAAACAGTTGTTATTAACAAATTGTTAATCATTACTAATCAGACTTGAAGGATGGTATTAGTACCAATTTATTATCATATTTACAGTGCTTGAAATTAATTAGATGGGTCAGCTGTTGCAAGTTAAGACATTGTCTAATGGATTAAACTCAGTTCTGGTTGTTTCACACAATTATTGGAACAGCAAATTGCACTGATAGAAGATCAGCACTTGCACTAATGAGGACACATGGTCATGGTTTATCTTGATCACATTTTAAATTGGAAGGTTGATCAGGTCAGCTGCAAATTAGTGCAGCAAATTACAAGCCTGTTGAAGAGGCAAGGGTCCTGACCCATCCCAATAAAAATATGTTTTAGGCATTCATAAACATTACTATTCTGGGTTTAGGAGTAATTCAGCACCATATGGGGGGAATTTTTTTTTCCCCGAGAAACAAAATGTCATTATTACAAATATGCCTCATTGCTTTGTTGACAAACTTTGACCCCTCCATCCGAGAAGGCGCTTAGATAAAAGAGTAAAAAGCTCCAAAAAAGGGAAAACACAAGCATTATAAGAGTATGCAGGCTTTTTTGACAGGCCTATGCAACTACCAAATGATACTTTATCAAATTAAAGTGGTGGATAGAAAAAGGATCCACAAGCGCTTTAAACATATAAGCTTAGCAGCCGTTGCAAACTGAAGCAAGTATTCTCGGATGATGGATATCTTCTGTGATTATTTGGGCTAAAATAAGTATAATATCTATCCATATCAAGTTAATATTTTGATACTCCCTTGTTTAGGGGACTACGGACAATAACACCGGGGAATTGCAAATGGATTGTCCTAAGAAACCTTTTTTTCCCAATTACATTTGTATTAATTAGTGGCTGTCAGAGCTTTTTATGGATTAAATGCCTATTGGATAGGTATATGGACGTGAAGGGAATGGAGGGGTATGGTCCTGAGTGCATGGTAGATGGGACTTGGGAAAACAAATGGTCGGCACACTTGGAAGGGCCGAGAGGGCCTGTTTTCCGTGCTGTAATTGTTATAATGGTTATATTGGTTATATTGTTCTACTATGAAAGTGTGCATGTCCAATCAGAGTGAACAATATCACGGCTGTGGCATGTATCAATCACATGGGTCAAGTAAGATCATTATCAAGTGATTACTGGGTAACCAGATGTGGCGTATTCTAAAAATGTTTTAATTCAGCAGTTTATCTCTAAGGAAGAGACAATGTTGTCGCAGACAACAAATCATGGTAATAAAAATTGTCAGTAATATGGATTACTTACCATTAATCTGGTTGTGTCCAGATTAAAATCACCGGTAGTAAGATAGTAAGATTTAACGAGAACTTACCATTCGAAGTTTGATCGTTATTTTATGAGGAGTAATGACGAGGGATTACGTGCCCTCCACTCCCAACCCTCATAAAATAAATGATCATCTGGTAGTTTTCTAAATCTATGTTGAGCCTTACTAACTTACTCCGGCTATTATGTTCTGTACTTTTCATGCTGCTGCTTTGAAGTATGCCGATCATGGCGCCAGGCGGGGCTTCTTCACGTAATCCCTCATTGTTTACTCCTCATAAAATAACGATCAAACTTCAAACTGGTAAATTCTCGTTAATCTTACTATTTTTCCACCATTTTTAAGGAGAGTCATCCAGCATGAAACAGGCCCTTCAGCCAGCTTTGCCCATGCTGACCAAGAAGCTTCATCTGCCATGTCATGTCATAATGGTCATAAGGTCATAGGTAACACGAGGAGAATTAGGCCATTCGGGCCCATCAAGCCTACTCCACATCATTCATCATGACTGATCTATCTCTCCTCCCAACCCCATTCGCCTAGATCCACCTGTTTGCATTTGTCCTTTGGCCCTCTGTACCTTCCCAGTCCACGTTCACCTGTCCAAATGTCATTTAAATGTTGTTTCAACTTTGTTGCTGTTGTTTTCAACCTGCTTCAACTATCTCCTATGGCACCTCACTTCAAATTGCTCACCAAGTTGTCCCTCAGGTTCCTAATACATGTTTCCCTCCTCAAACCTTAAACTGTTCTCCCTCTGATCCTTGATTTCTCACTGTACATTCAAACGATATATTACCCCCATGACCTTTTTACACCTCTACAAGTAATCACCCCTCATCCTTTTGTGCACCAAGGAACATAGTTTCTAACCTGCCCAACCTTTCCTTATAGCTCAGCCCCTCAATGTAGTGACAACATCCCATAAATTTCCTCTGTACTCATTCCAGCTTAGCATGTCCTTCCTATAAACAGGGTGACTACAAATTAACATAATACTACAAATGAGGAATCACCAAGCTCTTGTACATCTGTAACATAACAACTTCTATACTCAACATCCTGACTGATGAAGGCCAATGAACCAAAAGCCCTTCTTGACCACCCTATTTACTTATGACAACCACTTTCAAGGAACTATGTTACCACACTCCTAGATACATAGGATATAAACATTTAGTGCAAGGTAAAAATTCAATAAAATCCGATTAAAGATAGTTTGAAGAACGAGAGAGGTAGATGGGAGGTCAGCACCACTCTTTAGCTGGTAACTAGACTAAGTGGATCCCGTTGGGTCCCATTGTCACATGGGAGGCCTGGTCCCCCAACGCTATATTCCATCACTCGCCAACCATAGCCCCCAACTGCGCAGGCGCAGCTGACCAGTTCCTGTTGTGATGCCGCCTCCCCTCCCTCCCACCGCCCCCCCCACTATGCCGCATGCCCTTCCCCTCCCCTCCATGCATTCACTCCATCCGCCCTGAACCCCATTCTTAGTGGCTCTCCCGGTGGAGCAGGCATTCCCGCCCAATGGTTCCCCATTGTCAAGAGTGTTTTACTGTCATATGTCCCAAGTTGGAACAATGACATTCTTACTTGCTGCAGCACAAAAGAAAAAAAAGAACAGTGCAATAAATAATAATAATAGTCTATTTGTAGTTAAAAATCTTATGAGTTGTAGTGTTTAATAGCCTGTTGGCTGTAACAGAAGAAGCTGTTATTCCTGAACCTTGATGTTACAGTTCCTCAGGATCCTGTACCTTCTTCCCGGTGGCAGTGGCCAGATGATGTGGGTCTTTGATGATGTTAGCTGCCTTTTTGAGGCAGCGACTACGATAAATCCCTTCGATGTTGGGGAGGTCAGAGCCGGTGATGGCCTGGCAGTGTCTACAACTTTTTTGCAGTCTTTTCTGCTCTTGGAGGTTCAAGTTGCTGAACCAGCCCATGATGCAACCAGTCAGTATGCTCTCTACTGTGCACCTGCAGAAGTTCAAGAGAATCCTCTTTGACAATACCGAAATCTCCGTAATCTTCTCAGGAAGTAGAGGCACTGATGTGCTTTCCTTATGATTACATCAGTATGCTGGGTCCAGGAAAGATTGGCAGAAATATGCACACCCAGGATTTTGAAGCTTTTGACATCTCTCCACCATCGTCCCATTGATGTAAACAGGATTGTGGGTCCTCAACCTTCCTATTCCAAAGTCCACAATCAGTTCTTTGGTTTTGCTGATATAGAGAGCCAGGTTGTTGTGCTGGCACCAATATGGTCATTATGACGTAGAACACGCAGGTATTAACTGGGCAGGCACAGCTGACGGGCAGGGCAAGTGGAAAATTAATTTATTAAAGCTTAAAACGTGAATAACTCTTAAAATACAACAACAATTTAAATGTTAAAGATGATGGTTATTCAGTTCAGTATTTTCCTTGTTGAGTTCTGACTGCTCACTGCATCTCTGTGTCTCTTTGCAGTTGATGAAAAAAGAGACACACAATTTTAATATAGACATTATTGAGTGGTCAAACTTTAACTTGAAGAAAATCTGAGAATTTACCTCAGAAGTCATTGTTCAAAACCAAAGCATGCACTTAATGACAACATTCTTGGTTGATGTTCCATCCTTCATGAAAACATTGACATTTTCCTTCACATTTCCCCAGCTGAGAAATGCCGGTTTATCAAGGTATATCAACACTTTCTCTCATTGTTCGTCCTTGTGCTTTAAGGATCGTCATAGCAAAACGTGACTGAATGGGGAATTGGCTCCGTGACTGAATGGGGAATTGGAGATTGCAACCTTCACGTGGTCCCGCCCTTTTTTGACGAATGCAATCAACCTGGCGTGCACAATCAAGTAAGATCAAATAGAACAAGTTGTCCCACAACTTTAGGCTGTGCACGCCATACGCAAGAAGAAGAAGAAAAAGAAGAAGAAGAAATAAGAAGGAAGGCAGACAGACAGACAGACACATAGAAAATAGGTGCAGGAGTAGGCCATTCGGGCCTTTGAGCCTGCACCGTCATTCAATATGATCATGGCTGATCATCCAACTCAGTATCCTGTACCTGCCTTCTCTCCATACCCCCTGATCCCTTTAGAAACAAGGACACATCTAACTCCCTCTTAAATATGGCCAACGAACTGGCCTCAACTACCTTCTGTGGCAGAGAATTCCACTCATTCACCACTCTTTGTGCGAAAAATGAACTTACAGATAGATCTGTAAGTGCCGCACCTGGTTTCTCATAGGTTAATCAAGTGGGACTCCCCGCTGTTTTCTGACTGAACCAGAGGACATAGGTTTAAGGTGAAGAAGGTAAAGACTTAATAGGAATCTGAGAGGTAGCTTTTTTCACACAAAGGATTGGTGGGTGTATGGAAGGAGCTGCCAGAGGAGGTAGTTGAGGCTGGGACCTTCGCAAAGTTAGACAGGTACAATGGCTAGGTCAGATTTGGAGGGATATGGAACCAAATGCGAGTGTAAATGGAACTTGTTGGTCAGCGTGGGCAAGTTGGTCCGAAGGGCCTGTCTCCATGCTGTATGACTCCATATAACCATATAACCATATAACCATATAACAACTACAGCACGGAAACAGGCCCTCTCGGCCCCAATCCAGTCCGTGCCGACCATTTGTTTCCCCTAGTCCCATCTAACCTGCACTCAAACCATATCCCTCCATTCCCTTCACATCCATATACCTATCCACTTTACTCTTAAATGTTAAAATCGATCCTGCCTCCACCACTTCTGCTGGAAGCTCATTCCACACAGCCACCACCCTCTGAGTAATGAAGTTCCCCCTCACGTTACCCACGAAACTCTGTCCCTTAATCTAGGACTCCCTAGGACTTCTGAAACGAGAAACATTCTGTACCATTCTACCTGCATCACAGCTGCACTATATAACCAAGAGAAACGAATGCACAACTATCCCAAACAAGGAACCGCAGACTGTACCTTGATCACCTGTCCCCCCTCTGCTCAGCATCCTCACAGAAGCCTCTTGAGCCAAAGCATCACACTTACCTCAACACACCCTCTGTCCCAACACAGCCGCTCCCAATAGGCTGCTCCCGCTACTCTTTGCTTTCTTATTATTAACTGCTCAATTAGCCAATTCTTATCATTCTCAGCCAATGTCTTCCTTTTGAAATATCCCGCTGTTGCTTCCGACACTGAAATAGACTGACATACCCAATCCAACTGCTAGGCAGCAGTTTCATTTATTTCCTGAAACCACTATTTACTTTTAAATGTGAAAAAGTACAGAGCAAATTTACTTCCTTAAGGATTATCCACACTATATCCTCCATGTATGTGCAAACACCTTGCAGTGGTCCCTTGGCATTCAAATATATTATATCATGAATCTGAGACATGAATTATTAGTGTCAGGAACTGGATGCAAGATGCAGAAAACATAAAATGCAATGAGAGGCCTAACAAAGTACATAACTTCCATTAATTGAACTGATGTTGTCTGTATGGAGTTTCTATGTTCTCCCTGTGACCACGTGGGTTTTCTTCAGGTGCTCTGGTTTTACACATTCCAAAGATGTGCTGGTTTGAAGGTTAATTGACCTGCAAACTCCATACAGGCAGCACTGGCAGTCAGGATCGAACTGGGTCTCTGTCACTTTTAGGCAGCAACTCTAACATTGTGCCACTTGTGCCACTATGACAGAATGTGGGAGAGCTAATGGAAATATGGGAAAAGTAAAATGGAATTGGTATAAATGAGCATGACTTGATTGGGTGAAGGGTTAGCATGTTGTGTGAACCTATGACCAGAAATCAATGTTGTGAATCTTAGCTGCATGTTTTCTATTACAAGTATATCCTTCTTAAGATATTCCAGCACTTTGCTTACCAATGATGAAAGGCTCGCTTTAGCAAATCCAGTTTTTTCTTTCTCTTTGTGTTAATTAATTAGTTTATTTCCACATTCTCACATATCTATTTATATTCTTTGTGTGGACCTCGCTAAGTCCTTTAATAATCTTTGGAAGTGGTTCAAGTTTCCAGTAACCTCCAAGCCTTGCTGCATGGGTTTATGCATGGAATAGGTCATAAATTTGACACAAGCAGCATCGGCGCAGGTTCTTGATCTTGTTATCAGAGGACAAAATAAAAATGCTTCAAATAAATTAATATTATTAAAGCATAAACATTGATAGAGTAGTATAAAACATGTTTTAACTGGTGTAAATTTATTAAAAATATTGATCTCTTCTTGGCTCCCCTTCGGTCATGGCTGACCATGGCTGTCTCCAGGGCGCTATTCCCTATATGTGTGTGACTTTGTTTAACGCGGGGAGACTGGTGCACAGACAGCCACCCCATGGTCCTTGACAGATCTGGGTCAGCATCCAGTGGCATGGTGTCCAAGACGACCGGAAACCCTTTTCTGCTGCTGCCTTCATCCGCCTTCCCAGCAGTTGTGACGTTCCACGAAGGTCAGCCATCATCCTTCGCCTGTTCCAACCGTTGAGGCCTTGGTTGGATTGCTCTTTGTCAGAGACCTCCCCCTCGACCTTGCCACCATGGGTGGCCTTACCAGGAACATAGCACCACACGCATCTCTCTCAGGATCTCAGACCACTCAAGCTTCTCCACCATGACAAGGTGACAATCCACGAAGAAGTGGATCAAAATATTGATATTCATTTTTAAAAGTGGAAAAATTACTTAACACCTAAGGAATGTTAGGGGGTCATAGAGTCATACAGCACGGAAACAGGTCTTTCTGCCCAACCTGCCCATGCTGACCAAATGCTTCATCTGCACCACTCCCCACTGGCCCGTGTTTGGCACATATCCCTCTCAACCGATCCTGTCCATGTGTCTGTCCAAATGTCTTTTAAACCATCTGCCTTAACTACTTTGGCAGTTCGTTCCATATACTGTGTGAAAAAAGTTGCCCCTCAGGCTCCTTTTACATCTTTCCTCTTTCACCTTAAATCTATGAGCTCTGATCCTTAATTCCCCTACTCAGAGTAAAATAATCTGTGCCTGCATCCTAACTATTCCCCTCATGTACTTATACACCTGTATAATATCACCCCTCAGCCTCCTGCACTTCATGAATAAAGACCTATCCTGCCTAACCTCTCTCTATATCTCAAGCCTTGGCAACATTCTCATGAATCTTATCTGTCTTTCCAATTTAACAACAGCCTTCCATTATCAGGGTGACCAAAACTGAGCACAATACTCTAAATGCAGCCTCATCAATGTTTTGTCCAATTTGTTCAGAATGGCAGGCAGTGGCTAGTGGAGTGCCGCAAGGCTCGATGTTGGGGCCACAACTGTTTACCATATATATTAATGATTTGGAAGAGGGAATTAGGAGCAACACTAGCAAATTTGCGGATGACACAAAGCTGGGTGGCAGTGTGAACTGTGAAGAGGATGTTAGGTGGTTGCAGGGTGACCTGGACAGGTTGAGTGAGTGTGCAGATGCATGGCAGCTGCAGTATAGCTCTAGGGCTAGTGGAGTCAAGGGATATGGGGAGAAGGCAGGCATGGGTTATTGATAGTGGACGATGATCACAATGATCACAATGAATAGCGGTGCTAGCTCGAAGGGCCGAATGGCCTCTGCCTGCAACTATTTTCTATGTTTCTATGTTTCCATGTAACTGCAACACGACATCTCAACTTCCATACTCAATACAATGACAGATGAAGATCAATTTACTGAAAGCCTTCTTGTGACACTTTCTGTGACTCTATCTACCTATGACCCCACTTTCAAAGAACCATGTGTTATGAGAATAGCGCCATTGGTGGTGCAGTACCCATGAGGCAGTAGCCAAGATGGATCCTGAATGAAAATGGCGGAACCCAAGGCTCGAGTGTAAAGCATCTGTTAATTAGTTGTGGAGCTGTAATGGAGCAGTTTACAGTGAGGAAACACAATATTAAACAATGGTGTCAGATCGGGGCCTGTTTCAGGATTCGTCAAGAGTTTTGATTGGGTGCACAGCGATTGCGGATGACATTTGTAAGTGAGTACGACCGAGAGACGTTTGTGCAGCCTGCATTGTTTCCATCAATTGAGGTGTGTATTTGTCAGGAAAAGGGAGCAGCTAACGCCCCCTAGGCAAATGAATTTTGAGGCAAGGGACTTGCCAATGGAGTGGAGACAATGGAGACAATTGCATGATTTACAATGCAAGACGATAAACAAAAGAAAACTGGAGGAATCACGTCCTGTAGGTGGAATATAAGGGGCGCTAATGAACCAATTAAAAGGGGTAAGATTTTTGCCCAATTAAAAGCACTCAATTGTGACATAATCTTTTTACAAGAAACACATCTGAAACATCAAACACAGATAAGATTGAAGGCAAATTGGATTGGGAAAACATGCTACTCTTCGTTTACTTCTAAATCTAGAGGCACGGCTATTATTATTCGTAAAGTTATACCATTCAAACCAAAGAATATCATAGCAGATAAAGAGGGGAGATACGTTATAGTTAAGGGAAAATTCACTCTACTCCACTTACTTCGATAAATATTTATGCTCCCAACTTTGATAACCCCCAATTCTTTAGTAAAATCCTGGATAGAATTTCAGAATTTAACTATCAAAATGTGATTATAGGGGGAGATTTCAATTGTGCTCTAGATCCATATCTGGATAAATCAGCAAAACAAAAAACGATCAATATAAAATCTAAAACTAGTGAACTCCTAAATACATACATAAAAAACACAAACATAACAGATGTATGGAGAATCGCTAATCCAGTAGGTAAGAAATACTCATTTTATTCAACGGTACATAAAGCGTATTCACGTTAAGACTATTTTTTAGTGGACACAACATTAATTCCCTATACATATAACTTTAAATATCATAATAGTATTATTTCTGATCACTCCCCGTTAACTTTTTTTTTAAATTAGAAGGAATGTCCACACAGCCACTGACTGGCAGCTGCACGTCGATCTGGGGCAAACAGCTGAAATTTGCACAGCACATCACAGCAACATCACTCCGGCCAGACATGATCATCACCTCCAAAATGACAAAAGTGATCATTCTGGAGCTGACAGTGCCCTGGGAAGAGCGTATTGAAGAGGCTAATGAGAGAAAGTGCGCAAAGTACCAGGAACTAGTGGAGATGTGCCAGGACAGTGGCTGGAAGACATACTATGAGCCCATAGAGGTGGGCTGTAGAGGCTTTGCAGGACGCTCACTCTGCAAAGTCCTCAACCAGTTGGGAATTACGGGGCTGGCAAAGAAGAGGGCCATTCAATCCGCAAGCAAAGCCGCAGAGAAAGTCACTAGGTGGCTTTGGATTAAGAGGGCTGATCCTTGGGTGGTTGCTGCTGGGACGCAAGTCGGGGCTTGATCAACCACGGCTGGGTCGCCTGGGCAAGGGTGACAGATGTTGTGAGACCCGAAACACCCGATGACCCCAGGTCACATCACTGAGGATGCGTCCGAGAGCATCTAGAAGATGTATCTTTCATACTTTGATAAAAAATCGTTCTGGAGGTTTAACCGCCAAATCTTAAACAACTCACAAGGTTGTACATATTTAAAGCAGCAGATCTTATTCTTCCTTGAGACAAGTGATACACCTTCATTATTATGGGAAACAAACTTTTAAGGCATTTATTAGAGGAACTATAATTTCATATCAAGCTTTCCAAAATAAAAAGAACAACACTGAACAATTGCAATTAGAACAACAAATTAGACAATTAGATCGAGAAAATGCCAAAGAACCAACCATAGATAAACATAATAAGCTAACAATATTAAAATACAAATTAAATAAAATTTTATTGGCAAGAATAATAAGATTATTTCAAATTACAAAACAAGAAAACTTCGAATTCGGTGATAAACCACATAAACTCTTAGCACGTCAACTGAAAAAACGGGAAACGGAAAATATAATTACTAAAATTAAATCAGATAAAGGTGAATTATTAACACTACCTAAAGACTTAAAAAAAAGATTTTCTCAATTTTACCAAAATCTATGTACATCTAAAACCTCTGCAAACAATACTAAAATTACAAACTTCTTAGACAATTGTAATCTTCCATAACTTAATATGTTGGAACAAGAGGAATTAGGAGATCAGATTACACTTAAGGAAATAGAAGAAACAATAAATTTGTTGAAGAATGATAAAACGCCAGGACCAGATGGCGTTAGTAATGAATTCTATAAAATATTCTACGAGATCATTTCACCACGCTTACAAAGTTTATATATGCATGCTTTTAAAGAAAATATATTACCAGAAACACTAACCGAGTCAACTATTACACTTTCTGGAGTATGGTGTACAATTTTGGTCGCCTAGTTATAGGAAGGATGTCAACAAAATAGAGAGAGTACAGAGGAGGTTTACTAGAATGTTGCCTGGGTTCCAGCAACTATGTTACAGAGAAAGGTTGAACAAGTTAGGTCTTTATTCTTTGGAGCGCAGAAGGTTAAGGGGGGACTTGATTGAAGTCTTTAAAATGATGAAAGGGATAGACAGAGTTGACGTGGATACGTTTTTCCCATTGAGGGTAGGGAAGATTCAAACAAGAGGGCATGACATGAGAATTAAGGGACAGAAGTTTTGGGGTAACGTAAGGGGGAACTTCTTTATTCAGAGGGTGGTGGCTGTGTGGAATAAGCTTCCAGCAGAAGTGGTGGAGGCAGGATCGATTTTAACATTTAAGAGTAAAGTGGATAGGTATATAGACGTGAAGGGAATGCAGGGGTATGGTCTGAGTGCAGGTAGATGGGACTATGGGAAAAACAAATGGTCGGCACGGACTGGAAGGGCCGAGAGGGCCTGTTTCCGTGCGGTAATTGTTATATGGTTATATGGTTATATGGTTATACCTAAAAAGGATAAAGATCTTGAGGACCCAGGCTCACATAGAGCCATAGCACTCCTAAATACAGATAAAAAAATATTAGCAAAGACCCTAGCGAGAAGATTGAGTAAATATGTTAACAAACCAGATCAAAGGGGGTTTAAACCCAAGAGATACTCATTCAACAATTTGAGATGGCTGTTTAATATAATTTACTCACATAAAACTGAAGTGGAAGACTTAGCAATTATTTCACTGGATGCAGAAAAAGCTTTTGATCAAGTAGCATGGCAATATCTATTCAAAGTATTGCAAACATTTAATATGGGAGATAATTTTATCTCATGGGTAAAATTATTATATGATAAGCTGTCGACTAATAATATATTATCCCCAAAATTTCAATTATCAAGGGGCAATAGACGGGTGTGCATTATCGCCCCTGCTATTTGCAGTTGTGATAGAGCGTTTAGCAGAAAGTATAAGAAACATAGACACATAGAAACATAGAAAATAGGTGCCGGAGGAGGCCATTTGGCCCTTCGAGCCAGCACCGCCATTCATTGTGATCATGGCTGATTGTCCGCTATCAATAACCCGTGCCTGCCTTCTCCCCATATCCCTTGATTCCTCTAGCCCCTAGAGCCCTATCCAACTCTCTCTTAAATCTATCCAGTGATTTGGCCTCCACTGCCTTCTGTGGCTGGGAATTCCATAAATTCACATCTCTCTTGATAAAAAAGTTTTTTCTCAGCTCAGTCTTAAATAACCTCCCCTTTATTCTAAGACTGTGGCCCCGAAATCATCCGAATATTCATGGATATAATACCAAACACTCAAATAATAAAATTTCATTATATGCAGACGACATATTATTATAGATTACAAATTTGCAAATTAGCATACCAAATATATTAAATTTAATAGAGGAATTTGGCTCTTTTTCAGGATATAGAATAAACTGGAACAAAAGCAAAATTCCCTTTTAGAATTGCAACAGAAAAATTCAAGTATTTGGGTATCCAAATTACTAGAATATATAAATCATTATTTAACGCAAACTATATGCCTTTATTAACTAAATTTGAATGGGTTGATTAAATTCTGGAAAACACTGCCGATGTCCTTAATAGGCAATATAAATGCTATAAAAAATGATCTTTTTTACCACAAATAATGTACCTATTTCAATCATTACCAATATATTTACCAAAAAAAACCCAAAAAAACTAGACTCTGATATTTGGGACTTCGTATGGGACTATAAATCACATAGAATTCAAAGAAAACATCTGTGTAAATCTAAAGAATTAGGGGCACTGACACTCCCCAATTTGCTGTACTACTATTGGGCAGTGAATATTAAAAATATAATTTACTGGTTGGACAGTTCTGCTCAACAAGTAGATTGGATAAGACTGGAGAAAGAGGATTGTTCCCCTATAATATAGGAACGATTCTTCTTTCTCCGCTGAAACTGAACAATACAATATATACGAGGAATCCAATTATTCACAGCATCTAACGAATTTGGAAACAAATAAAATTCACTTTAAAATGAAGAAACTTATCGCTTCTTTCCCCAATAGTTAACAAACTATTGATAAAATGTTTATCCATTGGGAAAGAATAGGAATTAAAATGATTGGAGATATGTATGAAATGGGAAAACTTCTATCACTCCAACAACTACAACTAAAATATGAACTGAAAAGTAACCATTATTTCAAATACCTTCAAATTCAAGATTATTTGAAAAAATATATACAAGGATATCAAACTCTAACCTCAGATTTATTAGAGGAAGGAATAAACAGAAAGGCAGAATTAGGCAATTTAATATCATATCTATATAATATAATTTTAAATATTGAAACACCAAAGATGGAAGCAATTAGAAGGGACTGGGAACAAGTTATTGATAACAATCCCGAAAAACTGATGGGAAAAAAACCTATTATATGTACATAAATGTTCAATTAATGTAAGGCATAACTTAATTCAATTTAAAATTTTATATAGATTATATTACTCGTAAACCAGATTGCACAAAATATTTTGCAAATGTTTCCCCCATTTGTGACAAATGTCGAACTCAAAATGCTACTATAGCACATTCCTTTGTCTCCTGTACAAAACTTCATAAATTTTGGAATGAAATCTTCGGAACTTTTACAAAACTATTCAACACAAAACTGAACCCCAATACAGAACTGATTATCTTCGGATCAATGGAATAGGGACGTAAATTAACTATGTTCCAAGAAGCTCTCTTTAATTATGGTTTAATAACAGCAAAAAAACATACTTACATTTTGGAAAAACGCATCCACGCCAACGTTCAAAATGTGGATTTCAAATATGTCGGAAACGCTAAATCTTGAAGAAATTAGATTCCTCCTACTAGGCAAAGTAGACCAATTCTTAAGGATTTTATCTCCTTTAATCGACTTCATACAAGGATATGGTGCAACATAACATAACCTTAGAACTAAATGGTTCAGAACCGGGTGACGGATGGGTAAAGATATTAAATAGGTATATCTCTCCTAATTTCTTCTCTTTCTATTTTCTCTTTTTTTTTCAATCTCTTTAGCTTCTTATCTCTGCTTTTTGTCTCTCTCGCATTCTGTTTTTACTCTCTTGTCTATCTATCTCGACACTCTTTATTTTTATGTTTCTATCACTGCTCTTTTATTATTAAATTAAAAATAAGAAGTTGTACAAGAATGGTAACATGTATGTATGTATGTATGTATGTATCAGGTACTTAGATACCACACCACTACTAACAAAAATAAAAATAAAAATAAAGATAAAAAAAGAGTTTTGATTGGGTGCACAGCGATGGCGGACGACATTTGTGAGTGAGTACTACCGAGGGACGATTGTGTGGCCTACATTGTTTCCATCGATTGAGGGGCGGATTTGTCAGGAAAATTCAGATGGAGAGTAACACAATTAAGTCAGAAACAAGGGTTCTGAAATTAAACAAAGGTAACTTTGAAGGTATGAGATGTGAATTGGCCAAGATAGACTTGCAAGTGATTCTTAAAGGGTTGACAGTGGATGTGCAATTGAAGGCATTTAAAAACTGCATGGATGAACAACAACAATTGTTCAGCCCAGTTTGGCAAAATAATAAATCAGGGAAGATAGTGCATCCATGGATAACAAGGGAAATCAGGGATAGTATAAAAACAAAAGATGAAGCATACAAATTAGCCAGTAAAAGCAGCCTACCAGAGGACTGGGAGAAATTCAGAATCCAGCAGAGGAGGACAAAGGGCTTAATTAGGAAAGGGAAAATAGATTATGAAAGAAAACTGGCAGGGAACATAAAAACTGACTGCAAAAGTTTTTATAGATATGTGAAGAGAAAGAGATTAGTTAAAACAAATGTAGGTCCCTTGCAGTCAGAAACAGGTGAATTGATAATGGGGAACAAGGACATGGCAGACCAATTGAATAACTATTTTGGTTCTGTCTTCACTAAGGAAGACATAAATAATCTGCCGGAAATAGCAGGGGACCGGGGGTCAAATAAGGTGGAGGAACTGAGTGAAATTCAGGTTAGCCGGGAAGTGGTGTTGGGTAAATTGAATGGATTAAAGGCCAATAAATCCCCAGGGCCAGATAGTCTGCATCCCAGAATACTCAAGGAAGTAGCCATAGAAATAATGGATGCATTAGTGATAATTTTTCAAAACTCCTTAGATTCTGGAGTTGTTCCTGAGGATTGGAGGATAGCTAATGTAACCACACTTTTTAAAAATGGAGGGAGAGAGAAAACGGGGAATTACAGACCAGTTAGTCTAACATCAGTAGTGGGTAAACTGCTAGAGTCAGTTATTAAAGATGGGGTAGCAGTACATTTGGAAAGTGGTGAAATCATTGAACAAAGTCAGCATGGATTTACGAAAGGTAAATCATGTCTGACGAATCTTATAGAATTTTTCGAGGATGAAACTAGTAGTGGATAAGGGAGAACCAGTGGATGTGTTATACCTAGACTTTCAGAAGGCTTTCGACAAGGTCCTACATAAGAGATTAGTATACAAACTTAAAGCACATGGTATTGGGGGGTCAGTATTGATGTGGATAGAGAACTCGCTGGCAGACAGGAAGCAAAGGGTTGGAGTAAACGGGTCCTTTTCAGAATGGCAGGCAGTGACTAGTTGGAACCGCAAGGCTCAGTGCTGGGACGCCAGCTATTTAGAATATATATTAATGAATTGAATGCAGCATCTCCAAGTTTGCGGATGACACTAAGATGAGGGGTAGTGTTAGGTGTGAGGAGGATGCTAGGAGGCTGCAAAGGTGACTTGGATAGGCTGGGTGAGTGGGCAAATGCATGGCAGATGCAGTATAATGTGGAAAATGTGAGGTTATCCACTTTCGTGGCAAAAATACGAGGGTGGACTATTATCTGAATGGTGGCAAATTAGGAAAAGGGGAGATGCAACGAGACCTGGGTGTCATGGCACACCAATCATTGAAAGTAGGCATGCAGGTGCAGCAGGCAGTGAAGAAAGCAAATGGTATGTTAGCATTCATAGCAAAAGGATTTGAGTATAGGAGCAGAGAAGTTTTACTGCAATTGTACAGGGTTTTGGTGAGACCACACCTGGAGTATTGCGTACAGTTTTGGTCTACAAATCTGAGAAAATACACTCTTGCCATAGAGGGGGTATAGAGAAGGTTCACCAGACTGATTCCGGGGATGTCAGGACTTTCATATGAGGAAAGACTGGATGGACTTGGTTTGTACTCGTTAGAATTTACAAGACTGAGGGGGGATCTTATAGAAACTTACAAAATTCTTAAGGGGTTGGATAGGCTAGATGCAGGAAGATTGTTCCCGATGTTGGGGAGGTCCAGAAGAAGGGGTCACAGTCTAAGGATAAGGGGGAATTCCTTTAGGACCGAGATGAGGAAAACATTTTTCACACAGAGAGTGGTGAGTCTCTCGAATTTTCTGCCACAGAAGGTAGTTGAGGCCAGTTCATTGGCTATATTTAAGAGGGTGTTAGATGTGGCCCTTGTGGCTAAAGGGATCAGGGGGTACGGAGAGAAGGCAGGTTCAGGATACTGAGTTGGATGATCAGCCATGATCATATTGAATGGCGGTGCAGGCTAGAAGAGGCGAATGGCCTGCTCCTGCACATATTTTCTCTGTTTCTATGAAAAAGGGAGCAGCTACAGCCCCCTAGGCAAATGAATTTTGAGGCAAGGGACTTGCCAATGGAGTGAAGACTGGAGAGAGGAGTTTGAGCTCTATGTTGATTAGAGCATGGAAGGGAAGGATGACAAGGCATTGTGGAAACTGCTCATGTACCTAGTTGGGCCACAAGGGAGAGAGCTCTACCAAACGCTAGAGACACGGGTGCCGGAGGGCAATGTACAAGAAGTTATGCTAGAGCAGGTTCTCGATATCAACCCGTGAGGAAGGAGACCATCGACAGGTATAGATTCTTTACGAGGAGCCAAGAAAGAGGGGAGACTTTTGATTCATTTTTAATAGAATTGAAGCTCTCGGCAACTCATTGCGGTTTCAGAGAGTTGAAGGATTCACTGATAAGTGATAGAATAATGTGTGGCATGAGAGATGACATGCTGTGAGAGAGACTTCTCCGAGAAACCTCACTTGACTTAGAAAAGCATGTGGAGGCATGCCAGGCTTCAGTGCTTGCCAAGGCCAGAGTTGATATCTTGTTATAGAAGAAACTGCAGATGCTGGAGAATCGAGGGTTACACAAAAAGCTGGAGAAAACTCAGCGGGTGCAGCAGCATCTAAGAGGCGAAGGAGATAGGCGACGTTTCGGGTCGAGACCCTTCTTCAGACTGGTCAGGGATCAGGGAAACGAGAGATATAGACGGTGATGTGGAGATATAAGAACAATGAATGAAAGATATGCAAAAAAGTATCGATGATAAAGGGAACAAGCCATTGTTAGCTGTTTGTGGTGTGAAAATGAGAAGCTAGTGCGACTAGGGTGGGGGAGGGAGATAGAGAGAGCGGAGAGAGCGGTCTTTGCGGAAGGCAGACAGGGGGGGAGATGGCCTCATTCTTCAGAGAACGGGGATTCCCCTCCCCTACTATTGATGAGGCTCGCACCAGGGTCTCCTCCATACCCCGCAACACTGCCCTCTCTCCCCATTCCCCCACTCGCAAACAGGGCAGAGTCCCCCTGGTCCTCACCTTTCACCCCACCAGCCGGCAAATACAACAGATAGTCCTCCGCCAGTTTCGCCATCTCCAACATGACCCCTCCACCCGCCACATCTTCCCATCTCCCCCCGTGTGCCTTCCGCAAAGACCGCTCCCTCCGCAACTCCCTTGTCAATTCTTCCCTCCCCTCCCACTCTACCCCTTCCCCGGGCACTTTCCCTTGCAACCGCAAGAAATGCAACACTTGTCCCTTCACCTCCCCCCTCCACTCGTTTCAGGGACCCAAGCAGTCCTTCCAGGTCCGACAGAGGTTCACCTGCACCTCCTCCAACCTCATCTACTGCATCCACTGCTCCAGATGCCAGATGATCTATATCGGTGAGACCAAGCGGAGGCTTGGCGATCGTTTTGCTGAACACCTCCGCTCGGTCCGCAAAAACCAACCCGACCTCCCGGTGGCTCAGCACTTCAACTCCCCCTCCCATTCCGTATCCGACCTCTCGGTCCTGGGCCTCCTCCACGGCCAGAGTGAGCAAACACCGCAAGTTGGAGGAACAGCACCTCATATTCCGCTTGGGGAGTCTGCATCGTTTGGGGCTTGAACATTGAATTTTCTCAATTCTGTTAGCCCTTGCTGTCTCCTCCCCTTCCCACCTCCCCCTCAGCCCTCCGGCCCTGGCATTCCCTCTATCTCTATCTCCCTCCCCCCACCCTAGTCGCACTAGCTTCTCATTTTCACACCACAAACAGCTAACAATGGCTTGTTCCCTTTATCATCGATACTTTTTTGCATATCTTTCATTCATTGTTCCTTATCTCTCCACATCACTGTCTATATCTCTCGTTTCCCTGATCCCTGACCAGTCTGAAGAAGGGTCTCGACCCGAAACGTCGCCTATCTCCTTCGCCTCTTAGATGCTGCTGCACCCGCTGAGTTTCTCCAGCTTTTTGTGTAACCCTTGATGTCTTGTTAAGTGACTAATGACAAGGTGTCTGTGCAGTGAGACAAGAGGGGAAAAGATACCAGCAAACCATACAGTGCAAATACTGTAGATACAAACATGATAGGAAGAAGCAGAAATGTCCGGCATATGGCCGGGAGTGTTTCGAATGCCATAGGAAAGATCATTTTGCATCACAATGCATGGAAAAGCAGGTGCAACAGAAGATAGGGAATAAACCTGTGAATTCAGTGAACTTCCAGTGATGAGTATGATGGCAGTCATGAGGATGATGAAATTCGCACAATGGAACTGCAACCAGAAGAGTGTGCAGTGTTGAGGAGACTCAATTCCCAAAGAAAATGTTTGCGACCATGATGCTGAAAGGGAAGGAAGTAAAATTCCAGGTGGACAGTGGAGCCACATGTAACATAATTCCCAAGATGTATGAAAGGATGTGGATGAAACCAAGCAAATATTGTTGATGTACAACAATATGACCATAAGCCACTGGAGATAATCGCCACAAAACCACTTCATCATGCACCATAGAGATTGCAGAGGATGCTGGTGAGGATGCAGGCCTATGATGTGACAATAAGATACAGACCAGGGAAGGAGATGCAGCTTGTGGACACACTGAGCAGAGCATATATTCAGACTGGCAAGACTGACAAGACCATGAGAGAACTGGAGACTGTAAACCTGGCAAGGCACATCGCAATATCACAGCCTCTGCTAAATGGCATAAGGGATGCAACAAAAAAAGATGAGACTATGCAGGGATTGCAAGAGGTGATCAAACGAGGCTGGCCAGAGAACAGGAAGGATGTTGACCCAGAAGTTATCTCCTATTTCCATGTGAGGGATGAGCTGAGTGTTGGAGATGACCTCTTATTTAGAGGAGAGAGAGTAATCATCCCTAAAGCCAGGAGACGAGACATGATCACACGAGTACATGATTCCCACATTGGTGTGAATGACTGTGTAGATAGAAAGACAAGAGAACGTCTGCACTGGCCTGGAATGAGTGCAGAAATCAAGGACTTTGTACTGAAATGTGAGACATGTCAAGCTCAAGGGAAAGAGCAACCAAAAGAAACACTGCATTCCTATGACATTCCAGAGAGCCATGGGCGAAGGTAGGTGCAGATTTATTCCACTTGGATGGAAGGAACTATTTGAGCACTGTGGACTACTTCTCAGGATATTGGGAAATAGACTATCTAGAGAAATCACTAGCAGTTAATGTCATCCATAAAATCAAAGGCCAGTTCACAAGGTATGGAATATCAGATCAGCTCATCACAGTTCACAGCTGAGGAATTCAAGAGATTTGCCAAGAAGTGGCAGTTTGAACATACGACTGCATCACCCCATTATGCACAGAGTAAAAAGGCACCTAAAGGACTCTCAGACCCTGAGAAACAAGATTCTCTGGTCTGATGAAACCAAGATTTAACTCTTTGTCCTGAATGCCAAGTGTCTGGAGGAAACCAGGCACCACTCATCACCTGGCAAATAGGTGATAGTGGAAGGCTGTTTTTTGAACTTAGGGCCTGTGACTAGTGGAGTGTCTCGGGGATCAATGCTGGGCCCATTGCATTTTGAGGTTTATATTAATGATTTGAATGACAATGTAGAAGATATGATTAGTCATTTTGCAGATGACACTAAAGTGGGCGGCATAGTAGGTAGCAAAGATAGTTATTGAATATTACAGCAGGATCTTGGTCAATTGGGCAGGTGGGCTGAGGAACAGTTAATGGAGTACTGCGGATGTGTAAGGCATTGCATTTTAGGATGTCAAACCCGGGCAGGACCTCCACGGTAAATGGCAGGGACTGGGGAATGTTGTAGAACAGAGGGATCTAGGAGTGCAGGTACTGTGCGTGGTGTTTTAATATTGTGTTTCCTCACTGTAAACTGCTCCATTACAGCGTCACAACTAATTAACAGAGGCTTTACACTCGAGCCTTGGGTTCAGCCATGTTTATCAGGATCCATCTTGGCTGCTGCCTCATGGGTATTGCATCATGGGTACTGCACCACCGATGGTGCTATTCCCATAACATCCCCCTTTGTTTACAAAACACATATGTACACGCACTTTACATGTATAGCAGTGAATTACATTCTTCCATGGCATCGTATTTCACTGAATCCAACATGTGTCTGACAGTCCATTTCTGCGGTAGCCACCAAATTCTCATTCCTTGGATCTGCGGCAGTTCAGTGCTCGGAATTATCTAAACTTTGAAAAACTCATCTGGTTCCTCATTGCCTTCCCCCTTTTTATTAATTTATTGATCTATTTGTTTATTTATTTATTTATTTGTTTGTTTGTTCCTTTCCCCTTTTTATTTATTAATTTGTCTAGTTTTAAAATGACCATTACCACTACTTCTACATAAACTATGAATATCAAACTATAAAAGAACAATATAACATTAACTTTTTAAACATAACCTAATAGCCTTTTAAATGTATAATCAACTACAAGTAACGGGCTCTATCCTTACTTGGGCACATAATCCTGCAGATAGCGTGGTTTTCAAACGCATCTACCAGATCTTGCTGTCAGGGTTTGATGCTCCCTGGGGACTGGTGGTCGGCTCATGGGTCAATTGTCTCGCTCAGGATCAGGCGACGTCATCAGGTCATCCAGGTCAACATCAGCACGATGAAATGTCTCTTTGGTCTTCCTCAGATGACGCCGATTCCAACGATAGATGACGTCGTCCTCGGTTCTGACTTCATAAGATCTGGGTTGTGCCACACGGCCTACATCCACAGCCTTCCTCCAGGGCTGAAGTCGGCCACCGGTCGGCTTCACTCGAACTGGATCACCAGCTTTCAGGGGAATCAGATCTTGGGATCCTCTGTTGTAGTAGTCTGCTTGTCTGTCTCTAGCTGCTCTCAATTCAGCTCCTAACTTTTTCTGAATTTCAGGTTTGAGCAGCCTCAGAGTAGTTGATAGAATGGTCCTGGTACATCTGTTCATCAATCTTTGTACTGGACTGCTACATATGCCAGGTGTTGGTGTGTTGCGAAAAGCTAGAATGCTCAGGTAAGGGTCAGCTCCTGCAGCCGTAGCCTTCCTCAGCAATGACTTCGCAACTTTCACACTGCCTACGGTGAAGTATGGTGGTGGGCTGCATCATGTTGTGGAGATGTTTTTCAGCAGCAGGATCTGGGAGACTAGTCAGGATCGAGGGGAAAGATGAACGGAGTAAAGTTCGGAGAGATCCTTGGTGAAAACCTGCTCCAGATCGTTCTGGACCTCAGACTGGGGCGGAGGTTCACCTTCCAACAGGACAACGACTTTAAGCACACAGCCGAGACAATGCAGGAGTGGCTTTGTGACAAGTCAGTGAATGTCCTTGAGTGGCCCAGCCAGAGCCTGGACTTGAACATGATCGGACATCTCTGGAGGGACCTTAAAACAGCTGTGCATCGACGCTCCCCATCCAACCTGACAGAGCTTGAGAGGATCTGCAGAGAAGAGTGGGAGAATTTACCCAAATACAGGTGTGCCAAGCTTGTAGCATCATACCCAAGAAGACTTGGGACTGTAATTGCTGCCAAAGTTGCCTCAACAAAGTACTGAGTGAAGGGTCTGAATACATTCTGAATGCACTGTATATGTCATGCAGGCGCCTGCAATATCTTGTCTAGATTCCCACCCTATCCTTGGATATATCTGCTCAGGCCCTGGAGACTGATCTATCTTCCTGCACCTTAGGACCTGCAGCATCATCTTGAATGTGATACGATCTGTCCCCAAGACAGAGTGGCCACCCACTGGCACAGTGGTAGTGTTGCTGCCTCACAGCACCAAAGAGCCAGGTTTGATCCTGACCACTGGTGTTGTCTGTATGTTCTCACTGTGACCGTGTGGGTTTTCTTGGGGTGCTCCAGTTTCCTCCAACATTTCAAAGACGTGCAGGTTTGTAGGCTAATTGGCTTCTGTAAATTGCTCCTTGTGTGCAGGATAACTTGGAACACGTGTACGAGGGATTGATGGTCGGTGTGGACTCGGAGGGCCAAAGGGGCTGCTTTCTTGCTGTATCTCTCTTAACATTTCCATTAACCATTGCAAATTCCCTACTCTTCATATCTTTTGCCATGATAAAAACGGAAGAGAAATATTAATTGAAGACCTTGCAATTTCCTGTGACTCCATGCATTGGTTTCCACTCCACTGCTTTGGTTTCAGACAGGTCCTGGTCTCTCTCGGGTTACCCACTTTCTCTTAATGTACCTAGAAAATCTCTTTGGATTTTCCTTTGTAATATCTACCAGAACAATCGCATGTCCCTTTCTTGCCCTCATTATTCCTTCTTAAGTATTCTCCTGAGTTCCTGAAGCTCCTCATCAAGTCTATCAAGTGGGATAGACTTGATCCCAGGTGCCTTTACCAGTTCTACGCCTCCTCTTACTCTCATCATCCAAGCTTCCTTACTCCCACCAGGTTTGCCCTTCACTCCAACAGGAACATGCATACCCTGAACTCTTGTCATCACACTTTTAACAACATCCGACATATCTTTGCCCACAAACAACCTACTCTGATCAGTTTTAGTTCCTATTCTTCGTATAAACGAGCCAGGGCTAACTGTGCCAGCCTTGGCTGGGGTGGAGAGGTGAATATGATTCTTCTGCCCACCCCTTGATTCACTAGTGTGTCTAGGGACACAAGCATGTCAGATACATCCTGACTTGATGTCCTGTGTGTCTGACCTTCCATGCTGTACAACACAGGTGAAAATGTGGGGAATGCAATGATGTGGATGATCCAGTTAGCTAATGGTCTGTACTAACTTTCAAATGTTATGTAAAGGCCACAGATGGGTATAAAGTGCCTCCACACTGATTCCTGAAGGAAGATTTGAAAATGTGATAACTTAGAACTTGTGTACAGGTAATTGATGGTCAGCGTGGACTCAGAGGGCCGAAGGGCCTGTTTCCACGCTATATCTCTTTAAACATTTCCATTAACTGTTCCGTTCCTGTCTTCAGATCTCACATATAAAAACAGGAGAAATAACGCACAGTTTGACTCACATCTGAAAATCACCCCAACAATCTAACGGATCATAGTACAATTACATTTAAATATATGGCTTCTGCTTGTTCTTAGCTGTGTAGGGTGTTAAGGCCAAGAACATGCATAGCATTTGATTCCTACATATATAGGAACATGATTTGAATAATGAAGCAATTCAAGTTTGTTAGGAATGCAACAGGGGCTCTCTGCTTAATGTTTTCGATACCAAACTCCTCACTGCGAGAGTTAAACACTTTGAAACTGAGTAAATAAGTACTAGAAATGCACAGTAAATAACTCAAGGCCCAGGCAAGACACATAGTTCTGCCTCGGGACCTGAAGTTAAATCCCCAAAATGTGAATCCAATAGCCACATCAATTTCAACTAATGGAGCACCTTTCATGGGGTGAAAATGTTCGGCATACTGCAAATGATCATTATAAATAATTGTCCTGTGAGGAAATGCTAGGGAGAGGTTTAGTAAAGGGACTCCATAGCTTGGGGCCAAAACATTTGAAAGTGATAAAACTCGGGGGAACGACTAGAAGTACGCAACTGAGGAGTACAGATGAGAGTTTAGTTTAGTTGTATTTAGAGCAGACATGTCCAAAGTCCGGCCCCCGGGCCAATTGCGGCCCGTGGACAAATTTTTACCGGCCCGCGGCCTCTATCATGAAATCAATAATATGCGGCCCGCCAGCACTGTTGACCACAGTATAAAGTACATGTGTACAAAAAGCTATTTTTCATATTTTTCATTTCACCAGAAAGATGGCAGTAGCCCTGTGGCCGCACTCTGGCCGCCGTGACCCTTGACCTTGCGTGATCGTTTCAGCCCAGCCCATTTCTAACATGGCGTCTGTAAACAAAAAAAGGAAAGTTGACCGCGAGGGCCGCCGCTTCCAGGACAAGTGGAAATTTGAGTATTTTTTCACTGAAATATACGAAACAACTGTGTCTGCCTAATTTGCCAAGAGACTGTGGCTGTTTTCAAGGAATTCAACATCAATAGGCACTACCAGACGAAACATGCTAGCTACGACAAGCTAACTGGGAACAAACGCGGTGAAAAAGTGAAGCAACTGGAAGCTGTTTTAACGGCACAGCAAAGCTTTTTCACAAGAGTCCGTGAGTCAAAATGAAAATGCCACAGAGGCAAGCTACGAAGTGGCAACGCTGATTGCAAAGCACTGCAAACCTTTCGCATCAAAACCACTGCTCTTGAGCCAGACATGGACTACATACTGCAGTCAAGATCCCAGTATCACCCTTCACATTAGTGCAGGCAAGACCTTTGTTAAGTCCTCTGAGTTGAATAAATTCTTAAATCTCAGTTAATTAATTTTTTTTGTGATGGTCAAAATCACAGTTTTGAATATGCAGTGATCATTGTTTTGTTTTCAGCACTTTTCCTACAGTGAGCATATAATAGTGAATAATATGTAATGTTTCACATGAACTTAGATATCCTTTATAGTTTTCTTAATTTTTTGTGGTTTGTGATTTCGGTAAAAACCCTAAATGTAAAAAAAAATGTAAAAGTAAAAAGTATGCCATTTGTAATTAAAAAAAATCCCAAAAAGTTAATTTGTATTTAATGTTAATGGTTCAAAGAATGTCAGGCTAAATAGTCGGCCCCCACACATTTTCACCTTACCAAATCTGGCCCTCTTTGCAAAAAGTTTGGACACCCTGATTTAGAGATACAGTGCGAAAACAGGCCCTTCGGCCCATCGAGTCCGCACCGGAGTTAAAGGACTCAAGGAGTCAAAAATATTACACTGTCAGGAGGGGTCAGACAAAGGGATCGTAAATAAGAATGAGGATTTTGAAATCATGATATTGTTTAACCAGGAGCGAGTGTAGGTTAATAAACCCGGGATGATGGAACCTGGATGATCTATCTCTCCCTCCTAACCCCCATTCTTCTGCCTTCTCCCCATAACCTCTAACACCCGTACTAATCAAGAATCTATCTATCTCTCCCTTAAATATATCCACTGACTTGGCCTCCACAGCCTTCTGTGACAAAGAATGCCACAGACTCACCATCCTCTGACTAAAGATATTCCTCCTCATCTCCTTCTTAAAAGAACATCCTTTAATTCTGAGCCTATGACCTCTAGTCCTAGACTCACCCACTAAACATAGAAAAGTAGAAGATAGGTGCAGGAGGAGGCCATTTGGTCCTTAGAGCCAGCACCGCCATTCATTGTGATCATGGCTGATCATCCACAATCTGTACCCCATGTCTGCCTTCTCTCCATATCCCTTGATTCTGCTAGCCCTTAGAGCTCTATCTAACTTTCGTTTAAATTCATCCAGTAATTGGCCCCTACTGCCCTCTATGGCAGATAATTCCACAAATTCACAACTCTCTGGGTGAAAATGTTTTTTTCTCATCTTAGTTTTAAATCAACTCCCTTTCTATTCTAAGTGTGGCCCCTGGTTCCGAACTCCCCCAACATTAGGAACATTTTTCCTGCATCCAGCTTGTCCAGTCCTTTTTAAATTTTATACGTTTCTATAAGATCACCTCTCATCCTTCTAAACTCCAGTGAATACAGGCCCAGCCTTTCCAATCTTTCCTCATATGACAGTCCCGCCATCCCAGGGATCAATCTCGTGAACCTACGCTGCACTGCCTCAATAGCAAGGATGTCCTTCCTCAAATTAGGAGACCAAAACTGCACACAATACACCAGATGTGGCTTCACCAGGGCCATGTACAGCTGCAGAAGGACCTCTTTACTCCTATACTCAAATCCTCTAGTTTTGAAGGCCAACATGCCATTAGTTTTCTTAACTGCCTGCTGTACCTACATGTTTACTTTCAGTGGAGACATCCTCTCCACATTCACTCAATCCAGGCCTTTCACTCTTCTGTACGTTTCAATGAGATACCCCCTCATTCTTGTAAAGTCCAGCGAGTACAGACCCAGTGTCGTCAAACACGGATCATATGTTTACTTACTCATTCCTGGGCTCGAAGGGCTGAATGGCCTACTTCTGCACCTAATTTCTATGTTTCTATGTTTCTTTTCTATATGATGTCCAAAATTGCTCACAATATTCCAAATGCGGCCAGACCAGTGCCTTATAAAGACTCAGCATTACATCCTTGTTTTTGTATTCTAGCCCTCTTGAGATAAATGTTAGCATTGAGTTTGCTTTCTTCACTACTGATTCTACTTGCAGAGTAACATTTTGGGAATCCTGCACCAGCATTCCTAAGTCCCTTTGCACCTCAGATTTCTGAATTCTCTCCGCATTTAGAAAATAGTCTAAGCCTTTATTCCTACTACCAAATATAAGACTCCACACTTTGTGACACTATATTCCATGTGCCACTTCTCTGCCCACTCTCCCAACCTGTCCAAGTCCTTCTGCAGAGTCCCTGCTTTCTCTACACCACCTGCCCCTCCACCTATTTTTGTATCATCTATATCAAGCGCATCATGGATAAAAGGGAGGTACAACAAGATGAAGGATCCGTTATTGACTTCAGGAAATGGTGTGATGTACCGACCCCAGTCAGCAACAATGGTGCCAAAGTTGAAAGTGTGGAGAGGTTCAAGTTACTACGCGGAAATATCTCCAACAATTTGTCCTGGACCATCCACATTAAAGCTATGGCGAAGAAAGTACATCAATGCCTGTACTTCCTCAGAAAACTAAGGAAGTTTAGTATGACTCCAAGCGATCTCACCAACTTTAACAGATGTACAGTAGAGGGTATGCTTTGGGGTATAGAACAATTTTACTTGGCAGCAGATCTGGCCAAGGCTGCAAGAAATTGCAGAAAATCCCTCACATAAACCAATCTCCCCCCATTGTTGACTCCATTCACACTTCAGGTTGTACAGGCAAATCAGCCAACATAATCAAGGACAATGTTCACTTGGTCATTCCTTCTTCTCCCCTCTTGGATTGGGCAGAAGATACAAATCTTGAAAGCGTATATCACCAGATTCAGGAGCATCTTCTTCCCTGTTGTTATCAGACTACTGAATGATCCTCCCATAAGCTATGGTGTCGACCCAATCTCCCAAGCAACCCTATTGCAGATATTGCACTTCTTTTTACTTGCACTTTCTCTGCAATACTAATGCCATAACGCTGTAGCACTATAATCTGTAACTTGTATTTGTCTTGTATCTGTGTGTGGCTTAAATGTATGCATGTATATTATGATTGACACATACAGCAGGCAAATAAAACCTTTTCAATGTATCTCAGTATGTAATAATAATAAACCAATACAAGTCTGGACCTTTTTTATATTTGGATCCTGTCTGGCTTTGTATTTCCAGTATTTTCTGGTCATAGAGTGATACAGCATGAAAACAGGCAGTTCAGACCAACTTGCCCACACCGACCAACATGTCCCATCTACACTACTCCCAGCTGCCCGCGTTTGGCCTGTATCCCTCTAAACCTGTCCTCTCCATGTACCTGTCTACGTGTTTCTTAAATGTTGCGACAGTAAAGGTGTTACATATTTCTGTCAATCGCAATATTCCTTCTATCTCAAGCAGTTAAAAGGTATTGAACGTTTAAATGAAGCACTAATAAGCCATGGAGAGGATGTTGTTCCACTGTGGATAACTGCTGAAACATATCAATAGCCTCACTGCTAGTTTGGCTTTTGTGGTAGCTGTAATCCTGCTACCAATGGCTTGTTTCAAAGCAGTGTTGAGCAAGAGGAAAGTGTGGCATTTTGCTGTGCATCCAATTGCTTTTATTGGATACTTTAAGTTTAGCTTAGTTGAGCTCAGAGATACAGTGCAGAAACAGGCCCTTTGCCTCACCATGCCAACCAGCGATCCCCGCACACTTACACTATCCTACACACACCGGGGACATTTTTACAGTTATACCAAGCCAATTAACCTACAAATCTGTATATCTTTGGAGTGTAGGAGTAAACTGGAGACCCAGAGAAAACCCACTCAGGTCACGGGGAGAATGTACAAACTCTGTTAGACATATAGACAGCACCCACATTCAACATCGAACACGGGTCTCTGGAACTCTAAGGCAGCCACTCTACCACTGTGCTGTCGTGCCGTCCTTTTCACAAGAAGCAAGGGCAAATCACTCTGAACAATCATTGCACAGGCTTTTAATGCTGAGCTTACGTATATGAAGTGATCCCGTGCATAGCGATAAGGGCATTTGTTGTTTACTTTCCACGGTAATAAGATAGAAGGTCAGCATCTAATTATACAGCTAGACTTAGCTGGAATATAATCATAGTAAAGCCTTCAGCTATACATTCTGAAACTGCCTCAATATATCATGATCATGTTTGTTTAGGACATTCCATCCTTCTTTACTTCAATCACAGCATTGTTTGTAATTGACACGTTCCCACAAACAACAATGAAATACAAGCCCAGTTGAATGAGTATCTATTAAGGGAAAAGTGTATCACTGCATTATTTACTAGACACCCCAAAGCACTTTTGAAAAATGTTAATTGTTAATAACCATATAACCATATAACCATATAACAATTACAGCACGGAAACAGGCCCTCTCGGCCCTTCCAGTCCGTGCCGACCATTTGTTTTCCCCTAGTCCCATCTACCTGCACTCAGACCATACCCCTCCATTCCCTTCACGTCCATATACCTATCCACTTTACTCTTAAATGTTAAAATCGATCCTGCCTCCACCACTTCTGCTGGAAGCTGATTCCACACAGCCACCACCCTCTGAGTAAAGAAGT
Source organism: Okamejei kenojei (assembly GCA_035221665.1). NCBI lineage: Eukaryota > Metazoa > Chordata > Chondrichthyes > Rajiformes > Rajidae > Okamejei > Okamejei kenojei. Next base: position 47,830,392 of record CM069152.1, read on the forward strand.
TCCCCCTCAAGTTACCCCGAAACCTCTGTCCCTTAATTCTCATGTCATGCCCTCTTGTTTGAATCTTCCCTACCCTCAATGGGAAAAACGTATCCACGTCAACTCTGATAGACAATCCCTTTCATCATTTTAAAGACCTCAATCAAGTCCCCCCCTTAACCTTCTGCGCTCCAAAGAATAAAGACCTAACTTGTTCAACCTTTCTCTGTAACATAGTTGCTGGAACCCTGGCAACATTCTAGTAAATCTCCTGTGTACTCTCTCTATTTTGTTGACATCCTTCCTATAACTAGGCGACCAAAATTGTACACCGTACTCCAGAATTGGTCTTACCAATGCCTTGTACAATTTTAACATTACTTCCCTGCTCCTATATTCAATGCTCTGATTTATAAAGGCCAGTACACCAAAGGCTTTCATTACCACCCTATCTACATGCGATTCCACCTTCAGGGAACTATGCACAGTTATTCCTAGATCCCTCTGTTCCACAGCATTCCTCAATTCCCTACCATTTACCATGTACGTCCTATTTTGATTTGTCCTGCCAAGATGTAGCACTTCACAACTTATCAGCATTAAACTCCATCTGCCATCTTTTCAGCCTACTTTTCCAAATGGCCCAAATCTCTCTGTAGACCATGAAAATCTACTTCATTATCCACATTACCACCTATCTTAGTATCATCTGCTTACTTACTTATCCAATTTTCCACCCATCATCCAGATCATTGATGTACATGACAAACAACAGTGGACCCAACACAGATCCCTGAGGCACCCCACTGGTCACCGGCTTCCAACCTGACAAACAGCCATCCACCATTACTCTCTGGCATCTCCCATTTAGCCACTGTTGAATCCATCTTGCTACTCCCGCCATTAACACCCAAAGATTGAACCTTCTTAACCAACCTTCCCACGGGGAACCTTGTCAAAGGCCTTACTGACATCCATATAGACAACATCCACCTGCTTTACCCTCATCAATTTCCCTAGTTACCGCTTCAAAAAATTCAAGAAGGTTTGTCAAACATGACCTTCCAGGCACAAATCCATGTTGACTGTTCCTGATCAGACCCTGTTTATCCAGATGCTTATATATATTATCTCTAAGTATCCTTTCCATTAATTTGCCCACCACTGACGTCAAAACTAATAGGTCTATAATTGCTAGGTTTATTCTTTGAACCCTTTTTAAACAATGGAACAACATGCGCAGTACGCCAATCCTCCGGCACTATTCCGTTTCTAATGACATTAATAAAATAATTCAACAGTTTCCACATGGCAAGATTTCTCATAATAAAATATACTGGATAACTAGTTAATCTGCTGTATTTCTCCATTGTGTTATTTGAAAGAGGAAATTGCCCAGAGCAGGTGAATCGAGGACCAGAGGACAGGTTCAACGTGAATGGAAAAAGATTTAACAACGAATCTGAGGGGTAAATTGTTCACACAAAGGGTGATGGGTGTAATGGAACAAGCTGCCAGAGGATGTAGTTGAGGCTGGGACTATCCCAACGTTTAAGAAAGTTAGACAGGTACATGGATAGGACAGGTTTGGAGGGATATGGACCAAATGCTGGCATGTGGGACTAGTGTAGCTGGGACGTTGGCCGGTGTGGGCAAGTTGGGCCGAACGACCTGTTTCCACACTGTCTCACTATGACTATGACTAATATTGCCCAGAATCCTTGGATTTCTGTTCTGGGCCTGGTACGTTGACATCCAATATGTCGGCAAAATGGACTTTCCTTATTGCCTGACATGAGGCAACGTCACAGTCAACAATAACGTCATATTAACACAATCAGCCGAAGCTCCATGCACAAGTTCATGAGGACCTCAACCCAAAATATTCAGAGTCAGGAAAGAGTTTTTACTAGTAAGATTAAATGAGAACTTACCAGTTTGAAGTTTGATCTTTATTTTATAAGGAGTCGAGTTGAGGGACTACGTGAATAGAAGCCCGTACAGCCGTTGGTGGGTCAATCTTCAAAGCAGCGGAATGAATTCACAGCTAACAATGACTGAAGTATAATGGGTAAGATGATAAAACTAGAAACGACCAGATGAAATCGGCTTGTGATAAAACCTCTGAAAAGTTAGCTCACTGGACCATCCTGCGGCCGCGAGGATATGGTCTATTTGGCACGTCCATCGCCCTTGCTGCGGAAGTTGATGCCGCCCTGGTGGAATGAGATTTGAATTTATCAGTATCAATTCCAGCACTTGCCAGGACCTGCTTTAGCCACCTTGAAATTGTTTGCACCGACACCTTACTGTGTGGTTTTTTGTGACTAATAAACAAAGCCGACTCTTCCTCTCAGAGGTTGAGTAATCTCAATGTAACGAGATAAATGTGAGACTACACACAAGCGATCATCTGCGGGGTATGCTGAAAACACAATCTTACACATCCTGTCATGCCTCTTCTATTATGTTTAAGCAAATCATAGACATAAAAATATAAATGGCATCTGCCGACACATGCATTCTATCCAGCCGTAGCTTTTGCAACGTTTGTACACGTTGAGCTGAAACCAACGCCATAAGCATGACCACCTTAATAGTTAATTTGGCTATAGATAGGCTTGTAACCGGAGCCCACTGGCGAAGAACCATAAGAACCTCACTCACATTCCAAATCCCGGCATACCTGGGTTTAGGAGGATTAGAATTGAAAAACTCCCTTCATGAATCGTGAAAACTAACGGATGTGTCCCTACTGTATGTAATTCTGCATTCATAGGTAAATAAGAAGACAGAGCACTTCTGGCCGAATTGATCGCACTATAACTTAATTTTTGGTCGAAATAAAGAGTTGACAAAAACTCCAATACGTCCGTGATCCCTGCAGTGTGATATACAATATTCTGGTGTAGGCAGAATTACTCCCACTTCTTTATATAGGTGATATATTGCTGCTGTGTACTATCCCTGCAGTCCGAGGAGAGAACATCCACAGTCCGATGAGACAGGCCTCTCCCCAGGTATGGCCTCCTTAAAATCTGCAAATTAACAGATCAATACGATCATATAAAGGATGTTGATCCCCAGTGACTGGATTTACCAGTAGATTTTTATTCTTGGGAATAAGCATGTAAGGCTCCCTAGCCATTTGTAATACAACGGGAAACCATGCTTGTGTAGGCCAATCTGGCACTACCAATACCCCTGAAGCGGAGTCCTCCTTGATCTTTTGCAAACATCTGCTGATGAGACAGAATGGAGGATATACACACACAAACATTCCTCCCCAATGCAGCGAAAACGCATCCACTGCTACTGCCCCAGGATCTGGTTCCCATGAAACATATCGAGGTAACTGATGATTTAATCGAGATGCAAACAAGTCAATATCTGGCAATCCATACTGAACAATCATTTGGTTAAATACATCCTGATTTAACATCCATTCAATGTTGTCATTAAACTGACGTGACCTAGTGTCAGCTACTGTGTTGAACCTTCCTGGCAAATAAAGTGCTGAAAGCCAGATATTTTGGTCAATACACCAGCTCCAAATCTGGTTAGCCAGTCTATCACAAGACTGTGACTTAACTCCACCCATGTGGTTTACATATGCCACTGCTGTGGTGTTGTTAATCTGAACCTGCACATGCAGATCCCTCCTTGTAGAACAATAAGCTTTGAGCCCATACCAGGTGCCCAACAACTCCAAATAATTAATCCCTCTTAGTTGAAGAAGCGATGTCTCATCCACATTCCATCTGCCTCCACAACTAGAAGACATATCTGTTGCACCCCAACCCAGTGCACTTACGGTGGTTCCACCAAAACCTTCCTAAAACTTGTTGAAACATTTGCTATCACCATTGTATATCAGCAATCGCCCCAGCTGACAACTGCATAGGCCTATCAAAATGGCCCCCTTGTATTCTCAGTGCCTGTTCCTTTGATCGTTGTAATTGTTGATGATGCAGAGGACCATACTGCACAGCTGGAAATGCTGCCACCAACTTCCCAATTAACCTGGCTACTTGTCTAATCGAAGGCCTTTGTTCTCCAACAAGATTAACACAGTCCTCAATTAACTGATTCAATTTATCCCTGGGCAAAGTTACCAACATGTGATTGGAATTAATGGTAAATCCCAGATAATCAATAATTTGGACTGGTGATAATTTAGATTTATCTGGTTGAATCACAAATCCCATTTGTTGAAAAGTGATTTTAACAACTGAAACTGATGATTGAGTTTCAGCATGAGTCTTTCCAACAATCAGAATATCATCTAAGTAGGCCATTTACCACATGCCCCTTAGCTCTAAGTAACGATAACACAGGTTTTACCAATTTAGTAAATAATCTAGGAGCTTAAGTTAAATCCATTCGGCAATGCCCTGAAATTGCCACAGCTGAGTCATCCAAATAAATTTCAAATATCTTCTATCATCCTCATGAATAGACACTGAGTAATACGCATCCTTTAAATCAATAGTTGCCATATAACACCCTTTGGACACTAGATGTTTGGCCGTGATAAAGGTTTCCATTTTGAAAAGCCTATAACAAACAAACTTGTTCAAACTCGATAAATCCAAAATAATTCTACACCCCCCAGTCTTTATAGATCTGGGAAATATATTTGACACAAATTGTCGACTTTGATAGACAGAAGGCTCAATTACCCCTTTCTTATGTAACGACTGAATCTCTGCTTAAATAAGCACATTTTCTTCATCTGAAAAAATAAGTTTACGACTAGGAAAATGTTGATTAGGTAGACTGTCCTTAGAGTAAAATTCAATTTTCACCCCTTCAATACTACTAAGTATGAACAAATCTGATGTCAACTGCTGCCATTGTTTGAGAAACAATTTTAACCTTCCCCAATTTGAACAGGAACATCAATTAATTCATCGTCTGTTGATGTTTTCCTTACCTGCATCTTTCCTTGCGGACCTTGTTGTCCTCGACCTCTTGTGGAGAAAGGCACCTTCCCCTTCATGCTGGCAGCCTGCCTGTTCCGAAATTGGAAACCTGAACGGCTCGTTCCTTCTCCTGCATCCACATTAGTTCCTTTCCAATACGGAGAAAACCTTTTGTCCTGCTTACCAGCCGGCTTAATGAGGGCCATAGTTTTAACATCTTCATGACATTCTTTGACCCTTTTCGCAAGGTTACCTCCAAACAACAGATTTTGTGGTGGTACACTGGTTGGTTTGCACAAACTCGCCAAATTCGGATTAAGCACTGGCCTAATAGCAGCCCTCCTGATGTTATTGATTTCTAAAAACGCATTACAAAGGAATCCCAGTCCGTCCAGGTGTGCTTCAACCACATTGCTTGGATCAATCACTTTCACCACAGCTGTAATACCTGCTGACAACAGTTTAAGCACTTTTTGGAACTTCATCTCCTGGGCCCTAGCAGGCATACCCATCTGTGACCAAATTTGGTGATTAACCACCGGTACCTTCAGGAGATCACAATTAACAGGAGCTTTATAGTTTTTTGCTGCTTCATCCGTAGCTAGCTCCTGTAACTGGTGGGAGAGCATATACTGAATGGCTTCAGCCAATTCCCCATCAATCGCCTCTCCTGCCTCACTAGGCTGAGCAAACTTCCCAGCAATGTTCGGAATTACCTCCAACCGAACTTCTTTACTGCTCTCCCCCAGCATAGAATGAGTGTCAGCAAACATCCTCCTCACAGGCAGGATAGTTCTGCAGCCCTGGAACAGGTGCTGCTAGCACAAGCTCTCCATCAGCCTGGCTTGGGCACCACTCCTCCTCACGGAGCTGGTCCCTGTCGAGCATTCTTTGTAATAAACTCTCGACTTGGGAGAGCCATGAGCAAACGGACTCTCCTATGGAGGGTATAACCTCCTGGCGCGACTCATCTACGGGCCTGACAGACTTGCCAGTGGCCTTCCGCCCTACTGGCAAGCCTTCACTACCCCCCGGCAGTGGGTCCGCAACCACAGGCTGTGTAGCCAGCACCGGACCAGGTGTACCAGATGGGCCTCCTTCCACAACACTCTCCTGGTCAGTCTCCTTTCTACCTGCAGAGCGCCTCGCCGACACCTTCTTTACTTTCTGCAACATATCTCCAAGTACGCAGAAATGACCTATGGTAAAAATTTCAACAACCTTACCTCCGTTTTTAAACTTACCGCTCGGAGGAGCGTTGCTGCTCCAACCGCCCAACTGCATCAACGTCTTACGTCATGACGCACCAACGGCTGTACGGGCTTCTATTCACGTAGTCACTCACATGACTCCGAGTAAAATAATGTACTAGTTAGACTATTTAAAAACAACAAAATACAAAATTCATGTCCTCATACCGTAGGTCATTCAATATGTTGATCTCAGCAGAATCATCATTTTCGGTTAAGGATTGAAAAGGAAAACAATGACCATTATTCATAAGTTCATGTTTATATGTGATATAAGCCAAATTAAGCCATTCGACCCATCAAGTCTAATACGCCATTCAATCCTGACTGATCTATCTCTCCCTCCTAACCCCATTCTCCTGCCTTCTCCCCATAACCCCCGACAACCCAACCTGGCACCCCACACCCACTTAACCACATTGACTACTGCTACACATTTGGATATGTGGACTCACTAAAGCTGTTCCCTTCCCCTGGCTGGAAGATCAGGATCAGGATCAGGTTCTGTTGCTGAAATGGCCAGGCACATTCTCCTAGCCAACAATGAGCTTCATTGTCACCTCCGAGCTAACAATGATATATTCTACATTTTCCATGACCTCCATCTTTTTCGATGTCTTGTTTTCACACCTCACCCTTATCTCAGTGTCTTCCCCTCCCTTGACTCTCAGTCTGAAGAAGGGTCTCAACCCAAAATGCCACCCATTGCTTCACTATGGAGATGCTGCCTATCCCGCTGAGTTACTCCAGCATCTTGTGTCTATCTTTGGTGTAAACCAGCATCTGCAGTTCCTTCCTACACAATATTCACTACCCTGGCACAACCATCAATGATGACCTTCAGGGGGAGAAGATTAGAGATGATGGGTGCCCATGGAGACCAGGACATAATCAATCCTCCGAAGGACAGAGAGAAAAGATACTGAAAAATGATGCAAAAGAAAATAAATGATATTGAAACTTAAACAAACACTGGGTTGTAATTCAACTACTTCCAACATAGAAGGAAGCATTCAGCCCACCAAGTCCTTGCTGGCTGCCAGAGCCTTCTCATCAGTCTCATTCCCCAACTTATTCCCCTGTAATTTATTCTCTCACATATGCCTGTGATTTGCTTATCATGTGTAGGAAGGAACTGCAGATGTTGGTTTAAACCAACGATAGACACAAAGAGCTAGAGTAACTCAGTGGGACAGGCAGCATTTCTGGAGAGAAGGAATGGGTGATGTTTTGGGTCAAAACCTTGTATTTGTTATGATGGTTCAGGAAGCAGTTGTATTCAAACCGTGAGGGTGGAGGATAGAACAGTGGAGGACATGGCGTGGGGGGACCGCCGTGAGGGGTGAGGGGAAGAACAATGGACAATTGTTATATGGTTATATGGTTATAATTGGGGAGGGGAGGAGAACAAAGGACAATGGGGACCCGGCATGGGGGGAACCGCTGTGGGCGGGGGAGCCGGCATGCTTTGTAACTTTGTCAGTGCTGTAGGTGGCTGCTATTTGTATACATTGTGTATACAGCAAACAAAGTCACACTGTGCCTAGTCACATAATGTATTCCATTCCATAATCCCTGAGGGTAGGGCCAACGTATCTGGGACCAGGATATATGAATTTGGCCTGGCAGGAATTTTAGGCACAAATATTCCTGTGAAGACCATTGTACAATGTCCTACTCTTCACCACCATCTTCTGCATTGTAGTCTGAATGATGGATTCCAATGGGACTGTATGCCTGTTTGGTAGTTTGTAAATGGAGGTCTACCTCAGGGATTGGTGCTTGGACCCAGCTATTCTGAATAGTTGACATGTCCACATATCGTATTTCCAAGTTTGCTGATGATATTAACCAGGTGGGATTATGAATATTGTGGAGGATATACAAAGGATTTAGAAAAATATAGGCACGTTGTATGAGTGGGCGAGAAGATGACAGATGCAATCCAGGAATCAATCAATGCAGGAATGGTGCAGGCACGAGGTAGTGAGATCAAGTATCAACCATGATCTTAATGAATAGTTGAACAAACCCAAAAGCTCTGATGGTTGACCTACCTTTATATCTTATGTCCCTATGATACTTAGACCATCTTACTAGGAGAAATTATGACCCTTTGTTTTCATATACACCTGGGTAAGTCATGTTCTGTCCAGTTTGAACATTTTCAGGATCTGAATAACATTTGCAAACTCACTTGCACTGCATCTAATTGTACTGGAATTATTTTTGTCACTTCTGTTGGAAAGTAAATGGCCTCTGTAAATTGGCCCTAGTGTGTAGAATGAGAATGAGAAAGTGGGATAACATACAACTCGTGTAAATGGGCGGCATGGTGTCGGGAGGCATGTTTCTATGCTGTACCTCTGAACAAATTAATCTAGTATGTTTTGATTTGTAGCATTATTATGATCAAAACGATGAGAAAATAAATGTCCTTTGTCTTTTTTTTTACATATTTATATTTATTAGCTAATGTACAGAAATAGAACCAACGGCATATACAATTATACAGTTATTGTACAACTTCAATTTTAACTTTTTAACTTTGAGTTAGAGGAAAAGAAAGGAGAAAAGCAAGAAAGAGAAAAAGTGAAATGTGCAAAGATGGAACCCCTAGACTACCAAAGTAGTGTAGCCAAAGAGTGATTAAGAGAAAGAAAGAAGAGAGGAATAGAAAAAATAAATAAATGGACAAAAAGAAAAAGAGTAAAGAAAGTGGTGATATACGTGCCTCTCGTCCCCCCCCCCCCCCCCCCCGCCTACCTCACCCAACCTGTAATTAGATTTAAATCCAAAGTTGTGTTGCGCCATACTATCCTTGTAATAAATCAATGAATGGTGTCATGTCTTGGAAAAAATGGTCTGGTTTTTCGGCCAAGACAAGTCTAATATTTTCAAGATGTAGTGTCTCCGACATGTTTATAATCCACATCTTAAGAATAGGGACTGATGTATGTTTCCAAAATGTAAGTTTAAAAAAATTAATTTGGGGAAGATAAATCGGAATTGATTGAAATAAGTACAAGATTTGTGGGAGGAAGATCATCTTTATGGTGTTTATTCTGCCTAAGACATCTGAAGAGTTTTCCAAAATTAAGTAAAGGCATTTAGTTTGGTAATTAAGGGAGGAAAGTTTGCTTGAAATAGAGAAGTGTACTTGCTAGTTACGTGAACTCCAAGATATTTAATTTTTTCCGTAGCAATTCAAAAATAAAATTTTAAGAGATGTGTCGGTTCTTGAGGTTTTATTGACATAATTTCACTTTTGTTCCAGTTTATTCTATATCCTGAAAAGGAACAGAATTCCTCTATAAGCGTTAGTATACTTGGAATGCTAACTTGAGATTTGGTGATATAAAGTAGTACAGGCCCACAGGAGCCATTGGAAGAGGAGGAGGGGTAGGAGCGACACCCGACCGGTAAGCTATAAAATCAAGCGCGGGGCTTGTTTTTTTCAGAGGCCCACAGGAGCCGTTGGAAGAGGAGGAGGGGGAGGAGCGACACCCGACCGGTAAGCTATAAAATCAAGCGCGGGGCTTGTTTTTTCAGAGGCCCACAGGAGCCGTTGGAAGAGGAGGAGGGAGGAGCGACACCCAACTGGTAAGCTATAAAATCAAGCGCGGGGCTTGTTTTTTTCAGAGGCCCACAGGAGCCGTTGGAAGAGGAGGAGGGGGAGGAGCGACACCCGACCGGTAAGCTATAAAATCTAGCGCGGGGCTTGTTTTTTCAGAGGCCCACAGGAGCCGTTGGAAGAGGAGGAGGGGGAGGAGCGACACCCGACCGGTAAGCTATAAAATCCAGCGCGGGGCTTGTTTTTACCCAAATCCATAACATTCCATTTGGAGAAGTGGTTTTTTGAGGAAGCCGCTGATTGGTGGGAAGTGGACTAGGGAAAGCAGCTGATTGGTGGGAAGTGGACTAGGGAAAGCAGCTGATTTACAGTCAGATCCCAGCAGTTTGTAGTGATTTGATATTGTGTTGCTGTTGTATCCTGTGTAAGGGGGGGCAGTATGAAGGCCAGGGCAGTGTACTGTTCTGGATGTCAGATGTGGGAGGTCAGGGAATCTGATAGCCCTCCAGACGTATACATCTGCGCCAGGTGTGTCGAGATGGGGCTCCTAAAGGATCGTGTTAGGAACCTGGAGCAGCAGCTCGACGACCTCTGTCTGGTCAGGGAGAGTGAGGAGGTCATAGAGAGGAGCTACAGGGAGGTAGTCACTCCCAGACCACAGGAGGCAGACAAGTGGGTCACGATTAGGAAGGGCAAGGGGCAGAGGCAGGGGCTAGAGAGTACCCCTGTGACCGTACAACTGGAAAATAGGTACTCGGGTTTGAGTACGATTGGAGGGGACAGCCTAGCTGGGGGGCAACAACAGCGGCCGGGCGTCTGGCACAGAGACCGGCCCTGATGCTCAGAAGGGTAGCAAAAAGAGGAGGGCAATTGTAATAGGGGACTCTATAGTTAGGGGGTCGGATAGGCGATTCTGTGGATGCAGTCGGGAGACCCGGATGGTAGTTTGCCTCCCTGGTGCCAGGGTCTCGCATGTGTCAGAACGTGTCCAAAAGATTCTGATAAGGGAGGGAGAGGAGCCTGATGTTGTGGTACACATAGGTACCAATGACATAGGCAGAAAAAGTGACGAGGTCCTGAAGGGAGGAATTTAGGGAGTTGGGGGGAAAGTTAAAGAGAAGGACCAAAAGGGTAACGATTTCAGGATTACTGCCTGTGCCGCGTGACAGTGAGAGTAGGAATGAAATGAGGTGGAGGCTAAATGCGTGGCTGAGGGACTGGTGCAGTGGGCAGCGATTCAAGTTTCTTGATCACTGGGACCTCTTTTGGGGAAGGCATGATCTGTACGCAGAGGACGGGTTGCACTTGAACCCGAAGGGGACCAATATCCTGGCAGGGAGATTTGCAAAGGCTACTGGGGAGACTTTAAACTAGAAAGGCTGGGGGGAGGGACTCGGGTAGAGGGGGCTAGGGGACAGGGTGTGGGGCAAGAGGCAGAGAAGGGAAGCCCTCGGACCCAAAATGTAGGCGAGAAAGATGAAAAAGATAATAGACAGAGAATAAGATGGGTTTATAAAATGTGATAATAGACAGAGAGATGGTGGGTTTTATAAAATGTGTATATTTTAATGCTAGGAGCATTGTAAGTAAGGTGGATGAACTTAGAGCCTGGATTGACACCTGGAAATATGATGTTGTGGCAATCAGTGAAACATGGTTGCAGGAGGGCTGTGATTGGAAACTAAATATTCCAGGATTTCGTTGCTTCCGGGGTGATAGAATTGGAGGGACCAGAGGTGGAGGTGTTGCATTGCTTGTCAGAGAGGATATTACAGCAGTGCTTGCAGGATAGATTAGAGGGTTCGTCTAGGGAGGCTATTTGGGTGGAACTGAGAAGTGGGAACGGTGTAGCAACACTTTTAGGGGTGTACTATAGACCGCCAAATGGGGAGCGAGAATTGGAAGAGCAAATATGTAAGGAGATAGCAGATATTAGTAGTAAGCACAAGGTAGTGATTGTGGGAGATTTCAATTTCCCAAAAATAGACTGGGATACACATTCTGTAAATGGGCTGGATGGTTTGGAGTTTGTTAAATGTGTGCAGGATAGTTTTTTGCAGCAGTACATAGAGGTACCGACCAGATAAGGGGCAGTGCTGGACCTCCTGTTAGGAAATGAGGCAGGACAGGTGACGGAGGTATGCGTTGGTGAGCACTTCGGGACCAGTGATCACAATACCATTAGTTTCAATATAATTATGGAGCGAGTCAGAACAGGACCTAGAGTGGAGATTTTTGATTGGAGAAAGGCTAACTTTGAGGGAATGCGTGAGGATTTTTAAAGGAGTGAATTGGGACACTTTGTTTCATGGGAAGGATGTAGAAGAGAAATGGAGGACATTTAAAGGGGAAATTGTAAGAGTACAGAATCTTTATGTCCCTGTTAGGTTGAAAGGAAATAGTAAAAATTGGAAAGAGCCATGCTTTTCAAGGGAAATTAGACACTTGTTTCGAAAAAAGAGAGATATCTACAATAATTATAGGAGGCATGGAGTAAATGAGGTGCTAGAGGAGTATAAAGAATGTAAAAAGAATCTTAAGAAAGAAATTAGGAAGGCTAAAAGAAGACATGAGGTTGCTTTGGCAATAAAGGTGAAAGTAAATCCAAAGGGTTTCTACAGCTATATTAATAGCAAAAGGATAACGAGGGATAAAATTGGACCATTAGAGAACCAGAATGGACAGCTATCTGCAGAGCCAAAAGAGATGGGGGAGATATTGAACAATTTCTTTTCTTCGGTATTCACCAAGGAGAAGGATATTGAACTCTGTGAGGTAAGGGAAAAAAGTAGAGTAGCTATGGAAACTATGAGATTCAAAGAGGAGGAAGTACTGACACTTTTGAAAAATATAAAGGTGGATAAGTCTCCAGGTCCTGACAGGATGTTCCCTAGGACATTGAAGGAAGTTAGTATAGAAATAGCAGGAGCTATGACAGAAATATTTCAAATGTCATTAGAAACGGGAATAGTGCCGGAGGATTGGCGTACTGCACATGTTGTTCCATTGTTTAAAAAGGGTTCAAAGAATAAACCTAGCAATTATAGACCTATTAGTTTGACGTCAGTGGTGGGCAAATTAATGGAAAGGATACTTAGAGATAATATATATAAGCATCTGGATAAACAGGGTCTGATCAGGAACAGTCAACATGGATTTGTGCCTGGAAGGTCATGTTTGACCAAAACCTTCTTGAATTTTTTGAAGCGGTAACTAGGGAAATTGATGAGGGTAAAGCAGTGGATGTTGTCTATATGGATTTCAGTAAGGCCTTTGACAAGGTTCCCCATGGAAGGTTGGTTCAGAAGGTTCAATCTTTGGGTGTTAATGGCGGAGTAGCAAGATGGATTCAACAGTGGCTGAATGGGAGATGTCAGAGAGTAATGGTGGATGGCTGTTTGTCAGGTTGGAAGCCAGTGACCAGTGGGGTGCCTCAGGGATCTGTGTTGGGTCCACTGTTGTTTGTCATGTACATCAATGATCTGGATGATGGGGTGGAAAATTGGATAAGTAAGTATGCAGATGATACTAAGATAGGTGGTATTGTGGATAATGAAGTAGATTCTCAAAGTCTACAGAGAGATTTGGGCCATTTGGAAAAGTGGGCTGAAAGATGGCAGATGGAGTTTAATGCTGATAAGTGTGAAGTGCTACATCTTGGCAGGACAAATCAAAATAGGACGTACATGGTAAATGGTAGGGAATTGAGGAATGCTGTGGAACAGAGGGATCTAGGAATAACTGTGCATAGTTCCCTGAAGGAGGAATCGCATGTAGATAGGGTGGTAAAGAAAGCCTTTGGTGTGCTGGCCTTTATAAATCAGAGCATTGAATATAGGAGTAGGGAAGTAATGTTAAAATTGTACAAGGCATTGGTAAGACCAATTCTGGAGTATGGTGTACAATTTTGGTCGCCTAGTTATAGGAAGGATGTCAAGAAAATAGAGAGAGTACAGAGGAGATTTTACTAGAATGGTGCCAGGGTTCCAGCAACTATGTTACAGAGAAAGGTTGAACAAGTTAGGTCTTTATTCTTTGGAGCGCAGAAGGTTAAGGGGGGACTTGATTGAGGTCTTTAAAATGATGAAAGGGATAGACAGAGTTGACGTGGATAAGCTTTTGCCATTGAGGGTAGGGAAGATTCAAACAAGAGGGCATGACATGAGAATTAAGGGACAGAAGTTTAGGGGTAACGTGAGGGGGAACTTCTTTACTCAGAGGGTAGTGGCTCTGTGGAATGAGCTTCCAGCAGAGGTGGTGGAGGCAGGATTGATTTTAACATTTAAAAGTAAAGTGGATAGGTATATGGACGTGAAGGGAATGGAGGGATATGGTCTGAGTGCAGGTAGATGGGACTTGGGGAAAACAAATGGTCGGCACAGACTGGAAGGGCCGAGAGGGCCTGTCTCCGTGCTGTAATTGTTATATGGTTATATGGTTACATCATCTGCATATAATGTTATAGCTGTGAATATTCGGATGTACTCTTATACTTTCCGCTAAAGGTTCAATTGCGAGGGCAAATAACAGGGGTGATAATGCACAACCCTGTCGATTGCCCCTGGATAGTTGAAATTTAGGTGAGAGTACCTGATTAGTCAGTATTCTGGTAGTCGGCTTGTCATATAGCAATTTTATCCATGAAGTAAAGTTTTCTCCCAACTGGAATTTTGCAATACTGTAAAAAGATATTTCCATTCTACATGGTCAAATGCTTTTACTGTTTCTAATGAAATAATTGATACATCTTCTTTTATCGTTCTATGTGAATACATTATATTAAACAGGAGGCCCACAGGAGCCGTTGGAAGAGAAGGAGGGGGAGGAGCGACACCCGACCGGTAAGGTTTAAAATCCTGTGCGGGGCTTGTTTTTTCAGAGGCCCACAGGAGCCGTTGGAAGAGAAGGAGGGGGAGGAGGGACACCCGACCGGTAAGGTTTAAAATCCAGCGCGGGGCTTGTATTTTCAGAGGCCCACAGGAGCCGTTGGAAGAGAAGGAGGGGGAGGAGTGACACCCGACCGGTAAGGTTTAAAATCCAGCGCGGGGCTTGTTTTTTCAGAGGCTTACCGAAATCTAAAATTCCATTTGGAGAAGTGGGTTTTTTTTTGAGGAAACCGCTGATTGGTGGGATGTGGGCTAGGGTAAGCAGCTGATTGGGGGGAAGTGGACTAGGGAAAGCAGCTGATTTGCAGTCAGATTCCAGCAGTTTGTTGTGTACTTTGTATTGTGTTGCTATTGTATTCTGTGTAAGGGGGGCAGTATGAAGGCCAGGGCAGTGTACTCTGGATGTCAGATGTGGGAGGTCAGGGAATCTGATAGCCCTCCAGACATCCACATCTGCGCCAGGTGTGTCGAGATGGGGCTCCTAAAGGACTGTGTTAGGAACCTGGAGCAGCAGCTCGATGACCTCCGTCTCCTCAGGGAGAGTGAGGAGGTAATAGAGAGGAGCTACAGGGAGGTAGTCACTCCCAGACCACAGAAGGCAGACAAGTGGGTCACGGTTAGGAAGGGCAAGGGGCAGAGGCAGGAGCTAGAGAGTACCCCTGTGACCGTACACCTGGAAAATAGGTACTCAGGTTTGAGTACGATTGGAGGGGACAGCCTAGCTGGGGGCAGCAACAGCGGCCGAGCCTCCGGCACAGAGACCGGCCCTGATGCTCAGAAGGGTAGCAAAAAGAGGAGGGCAATTGTAATAGGGGACTATAATTAGGGGGTCGGATAGGCAATTCTGTAGATGCAGTCGGGAGACCCGGATGGTAGTTTGCCTCCCTGGTGCCAGGGTCTCGCATGTGTCAGAACGTGTCCAAAAGATTCTGATAAGGGAGGGAGAGGAGCCTGATGTTGTGGTACACATAGGTACCAATGACATAGGCAGAAAAAGTGACGAGGTCCTGAAGGGAGAATTTAGGGAGTTGGGCGAAAATTAAGGAGAAGGACCAAAAGGGTAACGATTTCAGGATTACTGCCTGTGCCGCGTGACAGTGATAGTAGGAATGAAATGAGGTGGAGGATAAACGCGTGGCTGAGGGACTGGTGCAGTGGGCAGGGATTCAAGTTTCTTGATCACTGGGACCTCTTTTGGGGAAGGCATGATCTGTACACAAAGGACGGGTTGCACTTGAACCCGAGGGGGACCAATATCCTGGCAGGGAGATTTGCAAAGGCTACTGGGGAGACTTTAAACTAGAAAGGCTGGGGGGAGGAACTCGGGTAGAGGGGGCTAGGGGTCAGGGTGTGGGGCAAGAGGCAGAGAAGGGAAGCACTCGGATCCAAAATGTAGGCGAGAAAGATGAAAAAGATAATAGACGGAGAATAAGGGATGGTGGGTTTCTAAAATGTGTATATTTTAATGCTAGGAGCATTGTAAGTAAGGTGGATGAACTTAGAGCCTGGATTGACACCTGGAACTATGATGTTGTGGCAATCAGTGAAACATGGTTGCAGGAGGGCTGTGATTGGAAACTAAATATTCCAGGATTTTGTTGCTTCAGGTGTGATAGAATTGGAGGGACCAGAGGGGGAGGTGTTGCATTGCTTATCAGAGAAGATATTACAGCAGTGCTTTGGCAGGATAGATTAGAGGGCTCGTCTAGGGAGGCTATTTGGGTGGAACTGAGAAGTGGGAACGGTGTAGCAACATTTTTAGGGGTGTATTATAGACCGCCAAATGGGGAGCGAGAATTGGAAGAGCAAATATGTAAGGAGATATTAGTAGTAAGCACAAGGTAGTGATTGTGGGAGATTTCAATTTTCCAAAAATAGACTGGGAAACACATTCTGTAAATGGGCTGGATGGTTTGGAGTTTGTTAAATGTGTGCAGGATAGTTTTTTGCAGCAGTACATAGAGGTATCGACCAGAGAAGGGGCAGTGCTGGACCTCCTGTTAGGAAATGAGGCAGGTCAGGTGATGGAGGTATGCGTTGGTGAGCACTTCGGGACCAGTGATCACAATACCATTAGTTTCAATATAATTATGGAGAGTGTCAGAACTGGACCTAGGGTGGAGATTTTTGATTGGAGAAAGGCTAACTTTGAGGGAATGCGTAAGGATTTTAAAGGAGTGAATTGGGATACTTTGTTTCATGGGAAGGATGTAGAAGAGAAATGGAGGACATTTAAAGGGGAAATTGTAAGAGTACAGAATCTTTATGTCCCTGTTAGGTTGAAAGGAAATAGTAAACATTGGAAAGAGCCATGGTTTTCAAGGGAAATTGGACACTTGTTTCGAAAAAAGAGAGATATCTACAATAATTATAGGAGGCATGGAGTAAATGAGGTGCTAGAGGAGTATAAAGAATGTAAAAAGAATCTTAAGAAAGAAATTAGGAAGGCTAAAAGAAGACATGAGGTTGCTTTGGCAATAAAGGTGAAAGTAAATCCAAAGGGTTTCTACAGCTATATTAATAGCAAAAGGATAACGAGGGATAAAATTGGACCATTAGAGAACCAGAATGGACAGCTATCTGCAGAGCCAAAAGAGATGGGGGAGATATTGAACAATTTCTTTTCTTCGGTATTCACCAAGGAGAAGGATATTGAACTCTGTGAGTTAAGGGGAAAAAGTAGAGTAGCTATGGAAACTATGAGATTCAAAGAGGAGGAAGTACTGACACTTTTGAAAAATATAAAAGTGGATAAGTCTCCAGGTCCTGACAGGATATTCCCTAGGACATTGAGGGAAGTTAGTGTAGAAATAGCAGGAGCTATGACAGAAATATTTCAAATGTCATTAGAAACGGGAATAGTGCCGGAGGATTGGCGTACTGCGCATGTTGTTCCATTGTTTAAAAAGGGTTCAAAGAATAAACCTAGCAATTATAGACCTATTAGTTTGACGTCAGTGGTGGGCAAATTAATGGAAAGGATACTTGGAGATAATATATATAAGCATCTGGATAAACGGGGTCTGATCAGGAACAGTCAACATGGATTTGTGCCTGGAAGGTCATGTTTGACAAACCTTCTTGAATTTTTTGAAGCGGTAACTAGGGAAATTGATGAGGGTAAAGCAGTGGATGTTGTCTATATGGATTTCAGTAAGGCCTTTGACAAGGTTCCCCATGGAAGGTTGGTTAAGAAGGTTCAATCTTTGGGTGTTAATGGCGGAGTAGCAAGATGGATTCAACAGTGGCTGAATGGGAGATGTCAGAGAGTAATGGTGGATGGCTGTTTGTCAGGTTGGAAGCCGGTGACCAGTGGGGTGCCTCAGGGATCTGTGTTGGGTCTACTGTTGTTTGTCATGTACATCAATGATCTGGATGATGGGGTGGAAAATTGGATAAGTAGGTATGCAGATGATACTAAGGTAGGCGGTGTTGTGGATAATGAAGTAGATTTTCAAAGTCTACAGAGAGATTTGGGCCATTTGGAAAAGTGGGCTGAAAGATGGCAGATGGAGTTTAATGCTGTTAAGTGTGAAGTGCTACATCTTGGCAGGACAAATCAAAATAGGAAGTACATGGTAAATGGTAGGGAATTGAGGAATGCTGTGGAACAGAGGGATCTAGGAATAACTGTGCATAGTTCATTGAAGGTGGAATCGCATGTAGATAGGGTGGCAAAGAAAGCCTTTGGTGTGCTGGCCTTTATAAATCAGAGCATTGAATATAGGAGTAGGGAAGTAATGTTAAAATTGTACAAGGCATTGGTAAGACCAGTTCTGGAGTATGGTGTACAATTTTGGTCGCCTAGTTATAGGAAGGATGTCAACAAAATAGAGAGAGTACAGAGGAGATTTACTAAAATGTTGCCAGGGTTCCAGCAACTATGTTACAGAGAAAGGTTGAACAAGTTAGGTCTTTATTCTTTGGAGCGCAGAAGGTTAAGGGGGGACTTGGTTGAGGTCTTTAAAATGATGAAAGGGATAGACAGAGTTGACATGGATAAGCTTTTCCCATTGAGGGTAGGGAAGATTGAAACAAGAGGGCATGACATGAGAATTAAGGGACAGAGGTTTCGGGGTAACGTGAGGGGGAACTTCTTTACTCAGAGGGTGGTGGCTGTGTGGAATCAGCTTCCAGCAGAAGTGGTGGAGGCAGGATCGATTTTAACATTTAAGAGTAAATGGTAGGTATATGGACGTGAAGGGAATGGAGGGGTATGTTCTGAGTGCAGGTAGATGGGACTAGGGGAAAACAAGTGGTCGGCACGGACTGGAAGGGCCGAGAGGGCCTGTTTCCGTGCTGTAATTGTTATATGGTTATATGGTTATATGGTTAAACAAATTGTTAAACAAGTGTCTCTTGGGTGTCTCCTTTGTTATTGGAGATATGGCACTAAGCTTGGCCAAGGGGTGGATTTGAAGGAGAATCTTAAAAAATGGAGGAGGTTGAGGGTAGGGATTTATGCCACATGAGTCATCGCCACCAGAACCTAGGTTGAACCAGTCCTTCCTCTTTGACCGTGATGCATAATTTTGGGAATGTTGGAATAATAATACCTTAGAGCTATAAACCCATGGCATCAGATTGTGTCTCAGAAAGCATCTCACAAATAGCAAGAAAATTGTAAAGCCCTTCAAAAACATTAGATGTGTCAAGTCTATCTTGGGTCCTAGACATACAAAGTAGCATTGCTCATAGTACACAGGTCTTATAACTACAGGAAACGTAGAAATATAGAAACATAGAAAATAGGTGCAGGAGTAGGCCATTCGGCCCTTCAAGCCTGCTCCGCCATTCAATATGATCATGGCTGATCATCCAACTCAGTATCCCTTACCTGCCTTTTCTCCATACCCCCTGATCCCTTTAGCCACAAGGGCCACATCTAACTCCCTCTTAAATACAGCCAATGAACTGGCCTCAACTACTTTCTGTGGCAGAGAATTCCAGAGATTCACCACTCTCTGTGTGAAATATGTTTATCTCATCTCGGTCCTAAAGGATTTCCCCCTTATCCTTAAATGAAGAAGCATTGTGATTCTCAACATTCGATTGCAGTGGATTTGCACAACTTCAATAACATTCATTAATTTTAAAGGATGCATCAGTGTCCACCCGTTACCCTTCGTCATTGAATAAGCAGAAGGTCAAGACCAAATATCACAGCAAGTAAACTGAACTATTATCATCCAATCCTGATCAAAAACATTTCTGTTCATAATGTTCCTGTTTTAAATACACAAGATTTGCAAACGTTGGGAAGTTTTGATACAAGCAATTGAAAATATTATTGATGTTCATTAAAAAATGTTGCATTCTGACAAAGGAGTTCTCACCCATTTGATCCATTACCTTTCTAGTACACGATTTATTTTACAGTACTGATTAAGATTGGCTTCTTCTTCTTCTTGCGTATGGCATGCACAGCCTAAAGTTGTAGGACAATGTTCTATTTGATCTTATTTGATTGTGCACATCAGATTGATTGCATTCGTCGAAACAGGATGGACCACGTGAACGTTGCAATCTCCCACCCCATTAAGATTGGCAAAGCTGCCATACATCCATGTTGTAATCATCGAAATCTGCACACAATCATATCTGGAGCTGCAGTCTTTCTTTATTTTAGATTCTTATTTCCTCATGCCAATAATTTTAGTTATCTCTCAAACATGGGAACCATTTTGTTTTAATTAATACTGTAGACTGAAGAATGGCTACATAGACTGAAGAATGGCATCCCACAGGGATCCGTCTTGGCTCTGCTGCTTTTCAACGTGTACATCCATGACCTCCTGAGACCATGGCTGGAAAATATGGGTATGCTGATGATCTAGCCATTCTGATGAGACACAGAGTGGAAGACAATCGAAAGCTCCTTGAGTCAAGACTTGGGGACTTTGGCAGTATACCTACGACAGTGGCATCTAAAGCTGAGCGAAGGCAAAACAGTGTCAACAGCATTCCATCTAAACAACAAGGAAGCTAAGCGAGAGCTGGCCGTCTTCATTAACAACAGGCACTTGGACTTCCAACAAACACCCACTTACCTCGACGTAAAGCTGGACAGGTCGCTTACATTTCGTCAACACCTGGCTGGTCTCCGCGACAAGGTCATGGCACATAGTGGCCTCACCCGACGCCTGGCAGGAACAAGTTGGGGAGCCAGCCCATCAACTCCTCGAATCTTTGCTATAGCTCTTGTGTATGGTCTAGCTGAGTACTGCGCACCCGAATAGAGTAGAAGCAGACATACTAGCCTGGTAGATACAAGCCTGAACAGCACCTTGCGAACCATCACTGGGTGCCTTCAACCTACTCCAGTTGAGCAGCTCCCTATACTTGCAGGCATTCTGCCTGCAGGGATCGAAGGCAAGCAGCAGCTCTGGCACTATCTCATCGTGCCATGGACCCAGATCACCTCCTCCATCAGGCTATCAGCAGAGAGCAGAGGCCACCCTGACTGAAGTCCTGTCACCCCTTTGCTCTACATGGAAAACAACTCCTAGCATCCATCCAGCCAACTGAGACAAAAGCACACTGGATAGCCACCAAGTGGTCACAGGAGTGGAAGGCAACCTCATCCCCATTACACCGCTACATCCCTTCACCAGATAAAAGCTGTCCAGGGTCTGAGCTCCCCAGAGGAGCATGGGTGAAGCTCAACAGACTTCATACTGGAGTTGGGCATTTCAATGCCAGCATGTGGAGATGGGGACTCCTCCAGAGCCCAGCCTGTGACTGCGGAGCAGAACAACAGACAACCAACCATGTCATCTCTGAATGCCCACTCTAATACCCACCAAATGGAGCTGTGTCAGGGCCTGGCAGATATTGATGCCAATAGAGACAAGGAGGAGGAGGAGGAGGAGGAGGAGGAGGAGGAGGAGGAGGAGGAGGAGGAGGAGGGAGGAGGAGGAGGAGGAGGAGGAGGAGGAGGAGGAGGAGGAGGAGGAGGAGGAGGAGGAGGAGGAGGAGGAGGAGAAGGAGAAGGAAAAGGAGAAGAAGAGGAAGCAGAAGAAGCAGCTCAGACAGTGAGCATGGCTGAGTTTAGGAATTATATGAAGCTTTACATGGAATCCTAAACATGTGTACCACCATGTACCCAGGCCTGTGTACATCCCAGCTGAGATCAAAAAGAAAAGGACAAAATAAAGAAATGTATTTCTATCCCTCCTTTCATGTTTCTTTCAGGATATAGTAAAACATTTAGCAGCCAATGGAGTATTTTTTGCAACATATAAATTGTTCAAATGTAGAGGAAGAAACTGCAGATGCTCTGGATAGAAGGAATGGGTGGTGTTTCGGGTCTGAAGCGTCACCCATTCCTTCTATCCAGAGATGCTGCCTGTCCCTCTGAGTTACTCCAGCATTTTGTGTCCAACTTTTGTTCTAATAGAAACATAAAAACATAGAAAAATAAGTGCAGGCTCATCTTGCGTATAACTGTATGTACTTTAGACTGGAGTATACGTGCATAAATGTGATATATTTTGCATAATGTTGAAAATAAATGAGTTGAATTGTATTTCTGATATTTGATAGGTACATGTGGCAATTAACTGACCTTGAAACCTTGAAGCCTTGATTATTTGGGCTGGAAACTACGTTGATTGTACGATAGTCACATTAATTATTGATTGTGGTAAAGTCTTTACTCAAAGCCACAATTTTCCAAAGGCTTTAATTCCAAAGTAGAACAGCCGAATAAATTGTCGTTTCAATACCAAGTAGTTTGTAGCTATTCCAGATCTCAGACTGAACAAATCATTGTGCAATAAAATAGTAAGATTAAATGAGAACTTACCAGTTTGAAGTTTGATCATTATTTTATGAGGAGTTACGATGAGCGATTACGTGAAGAAGGCAGTCCCCACGCATGCGCGTCAATCTTCAAAGCAGTGGTGTGAAATCACAGAAAAGTTGTTTAACTAAAATAGTAAGATTAGAGTTGACTAGAACTTACAGAAAGATCATTATGTGACGAGGGTAGGGAGCGGAGGGCATGTAATCGCTCATCGTAACTCCTCATAAAATAACGATCAAACTTCAAACTGGTAAGTTCTCGTTTAATCTTACTATTTTACTTCGGAGTCACGTGAGTGACTACGTGAAGATTTTGAAGCTCTGTGATTTCATGCCGAGGGACGAGTCCACGAGTGGTTAAACAATACTGATGCTTTAATAACAAGAAATAAAATTAACAGTGACCCCTCTCAGCCAGGGGGAAACTGTGAAACAGAACTTAAAACAGAATCAGCAAAAATCCCCAGTCTGGCGATAGGCTTATGATAAAACCTTTGATACGTCCTCTCATTCAACCATCCTGCAGCTGCTAGAATGTGGTCAAGAGGGATGTCCATATCCCTTGCTGCAGATGTCGATGCAGCCCTGGTGGAATGAGGTTTAAAAATGTCAGTGTCCACTCCTGCACACGCCGCAAGGCTCAGTGCTGGGACCCCAGCTATTTACAATATACATTAATGATTTGGACGAGGGAATTAAATGCAACATCTCGAAGTTTGCGGATGACACGAAGCTGGGGGGCAGTGGTAGCTGTGAGGAGGATGCTAGGAGGCTGCAGGATGACTTGGATAGAGTGGGTGAGTGGGCAAATGCATGGCAGATGCAGTTTTATGTGGATAAATGTGAGGTTATCCACTTTGGTGGCAAAAACAGGAAGGTAGACTATTATTTGAATGGTGACCGATTAGGAAAAGGGGAGATGCAGCGTGACCTGGGTGTCATGGTACACCAGTCATTGAAAGTAGGCATGCAGGTGCAGCAGGCTGTGAAGAAAGCAAATGGTATGTTGGCATTCATAGCAAAAGGATTTGAGTACAATAGCAGGGAGGTTCTACTGCAGTTGCACAGGGTCTTGGTGAGGCCACACCTGGAGTATTGCATACAGTTTTGGTCTCCTAATCTGAGGAAAGACATTCTTGCCATAGAGGGAGTACAGAGAAGGTTCACCAGACTGATTCCTGGGATGGCACGACTTCCATATGAAGAAAGACTGGATAGACTCGGCTTGTACTCGCTGGAATTTAGAAGATTGAGGGGTGATCTCATAGAGACTTACAAAATTCTTACGGGTTGGACAGGCTAGATGCAGGAAGATTGTTCCCGATGTTGGGGAAGTCCAGGACCAGGGGTCACAGTTTAAGGATAAGGAGGAAGTCTTTTAGGACCGAGATGAGAAAATCGTTTTTCACACAGTGGGTGGTGAATCAGTGGAATTCTCTGCCACAGAAGGTAGTTGAGGCCAGTTCGTTGGCCATATTTAAGAGGGAGTTAGATGTGGCCCTTGTGGCTGAAGGGATCAGGGGGTATGGACAGAAGGCAGGTACAGGATACTGAGTTGGATGATCAGCCATGATCATATTGAATGGCGGTGCAGACTCGAAGGGCTGAATGGCCTGCTCCTGCACCTAATTTCTATGTTTCTATGTTTCTATGTTTACTGCCACCCATGTGATTAACGTACGCTACTGCGGTAGTGTTGTGAATCTGAAGTTGGACATGCACATGATGCATGCTGCAACAAAAAGCCTTTAACCTATAGAGTGCTCCCAACAATAATTAGTTAATACCAAGTGACTGAAGCATCAATGATTCCTGCAGATCGCATCTGCCAGCGAAGCTTGGGACGGTATCAGTAGCACCCCATCCTAGTGCACTGGCCTCAGTCTACTGATGGTGTATCAACTAAAATAGTACTAGAACAACACTGAATATTGGTAATCCACCATTGTAACTCAGCCAGGGCTTTAGCTGGCAATTAAGTGGGTCTATCGAAACGACCTCTCTGAAGCTTGAGTGCCTGTTCCTTTGCACGCTGTAAGTTTTGGTAGTACAAAGGCCTGAACTGAGCAGCTCGGAACACTGCCAATAATTTTCCAATTATACTAGCCACATGTCTAATAGAAGGTTGATTATCAACAATGAGTTTCCTGCAGGCTTCAATTAACTCTAATTGCTTGCCCCGAGGCAGAGTCACTGACATGTGTACTGAGTTAATGGTGAATCCCAAATAGTCAATTATTGTAGATGGCACCAATTTAGACTTAACTGGATGGATTAAGAACCCCAGTTTTTAAAAAAAACGGGTTTTGTAGCTGACACAGATAATTCAGCTAATTCCAAAGTCCTCCCAATGACTAAGATGTTTTGTCCAAATATGCCATGATGATATGATTCTGTGCCCTGAGTAGCCCCAGGACTGGTTTTTAGCAATTTAGTGAATAGTCTGGGGGCTGAGGTTAACCCATTAGGCAATGCTTTAAACCGCCAAAACTGCTCCATCCATTTAAACTTCAAAAATCTCCTGTGATCTTCATGAATGGCCACTGAATAGTAAGCATCTTTGAGGTCAATGCTCTCCATGTAACATCCCTTGGTAAGCAGTTGTTTGGCAGTGACAAAAGTTTCCATTTTAAAGTATTTATACTGCACAAAGGTGTTAAGCTGTCAAATTAAGGATAACTCGACATCCTCCATCCTTCTTTTGCCTAGTAAATATGTTGGACACAAACTGGTGAGACTCACGACTCAACCTCTCAATTACCCCTTTCTTGACCAAAGAGTCAAGTTCTCTTTGTGCACTCATACACCCCTGTTGTGAAAACACAAACGTGTGGCCAGGTGTATGCTGAGTGGGTGGAGGTGAGTCAGAAATGAACACAATTTGGAAATCTTGTATACTGTGCAGTATAAACGGGTCAGATGCTATCCAATGTCATTCATGTAAGAAAAATTGCAATCACCCCCCAACTTGTAATTGATCCATCACAGGCTCAATTACCTTAGTGGTTACCGGCAGTATGGTCTTTGCTTCTGCCCGCAAGGTCTGGGGGTTAGGACAGCTGGAGGGCGCCGCATCTTGAACATGGCCCGGCTTGGACCCTGCCCTAAGAAAGCCCTCTGTGCCTGTTGCTCGGCACCACGTCTACCATATCCGGTGAACCATCTGGTATGGAGAGGAGGGTAGGGGTACAGTCTCCGGAAAGACGATGCCTTCATGAGACCACCAGTTTTTGCCTCCTTATCCAGCTCTTTTACCTGTTTAGGAGGTTTGGGGGTTGCACATTCCCCGGCTTACACAGCCCAGCAAATTTAGGGTTTAGAGCAGGACGGATGGCATTTTTCCTGAGGCAATTGATTTCAAAATGTGCATTGCACATTAATGCCATCGCATCCTGCTGAGTACCAAAGAGGGGCGCCCCATCCACTGACCTGGCAAAGGCCGTGATGCCTGAGGCAAGTAGCCTGAGGCAAGTAGCCTGAGGATTCTTTGAATTTTAACCTCTTGGGCTCTGACGCCCCGGATAGATTGATTTACAACCTGGACACTTAGTGAGGCACAGTTCAGTGGAGTATGATACTTAGCAGTTGTGTCCTCCATCGTTTCGTCTTGGAGTTGATGGGAAGCCAGATAATTTATGCTCATTGCGAGCTCTTCATCCAATGGTTCCCCTGTTAGGGCAGGGATAGCAAATCTGGATGCCATAGGGGGTACATCCGATGTTTGCCCCTCATGCCATGAAGCATGCTGCCCAACTGTGCCTCCATACTCTTGGTCAGTATAACACTGACTTCATACACTCCCATCATCAGAGATGGAGATATTCTGCAGCCCTGACACAGGTGCTGCTTCCTCAGGTTCTCTGTAATCCCCGTGCTCCGATAGCTCCGTTCTTTGGAGCATATCGTTCTGGAGTGACCTCTCCACTAGGTTCTCCATGTGGGCCAGCCTGCCAATAACACTGCCCATACAAGGAGGGGAAATTTCCATCTCCTGGCCCGACTCATCTGAGTCCAGGGCCCTTACAGACTTTCTAGTGGCTTTCCTCCCCCGTGGAGTAGCCAAGGTGCTTTCTGGCAGCGCCAAGCCTGTAGCCACTGGCTGCCAACGGCCCTGAAGGCGAGTTCGGCGGTCTTCCGCAGCCGTTTTTGTCGCGGCCCGCCTCTTTACTTTAGACATGGTCTCCCGAAGTCCAATGCTGAAACGGTAAGCAAAACACTCTGGACCGGGAGCAACAACCTCAGCTAAGTTATGAACACTTACCTGAGCCTTTAAACTTACCCGCTGGAGGGAGCGACGCGCCCACCAGTCAGTCGTTGCACAATGCGCTAGACGTAATGACGCACATACGTGGGGACGGCCTTCTTCACGCAGTCACTCAAGTGACTCCGAAGTAAAATGGATTTTGCATACTATCTGTCAATTATGGCACCAGCAACAAGCCGTTTGGCTGCACTAAAGCTTCCCTTTGATAACGCCCGAGAATATATTTTACTTTCACCTCAAAGAAATTGGTGAAATATCTTTTCATTGGCAGGTTATGCAACCTGTTAAATCTACAAACAATGGTTTCAATGTTCAGGGTTCTTGCTGTTAATGGTAGGGCCTGTTGTCAATTTTATTGCACCTGAGGCAATGGTTCATCAATGTTTCCCAAGCAATTAACGAGCCATTTAACCATCAGAGATGTTCATAATGTTGCTGTGCTGGACATGCTTCCTGTATCAATAACGCAATGAAAGCTGAGCAGATCCCAATTGACTTCAAGGTCCTGCATGTTTATGGGCCCAATCTGTAAATATGAAAATTATTGTTATCCATCGGGTTTGAAAGTCAAATGGCATAGTGGTGCAGTGGTAGAGTTGCTGCCTCATAGTGCCAGAGACCGGGGTTCGATCCTGACGGGTGCTGTCCCGTACGGAGTTTGTACACTCTCCCCGTGACAGTGTTGGTTTTCTCCAAGATCATCGGTTTCTTCCCATTCTTCAAGGACTTCAGGAATGTAGGGTAATTGGCTTGGTGTATGTGTAAAATTGTCCTTAGTGTGTGTCGGATGTTGTTGATGTGCGGGGACTACTGGTCGGCGTGGACTCGGTGGGCCGAAGGGCCTGTTTCCATGCTGTATCTCTAAACTAAACTAAGGGCATTAAAAGTCTGTCTATGCAGTTCCAACAGGCTAATTAGCATAAACAAATGTAAGTATAAACTATTTACTCTTTCCAAACAGACCATTATTTTCTCTGAAGAAGGGTCTCGACCCGAAACGTCGCCTATCTCCTTCGCTCCTTAGATGCTGCTGCACCCGCTGAGTTTCTCCAGCTTTTTGTGTACCCCCCATTATTTTCTCTGTCCCTTTCATTCAAAGCCAGGAATTTCACTTATTTAAATGTCGATGTCGCTCTTGGTTTAACAGTGCTTTCACTGATTAACCTAGTCTCCCTTTGGAAATTTAGAGATATTGTTCTCCTATCAATCGTGATAACACAAACTTGACACCTGGGAACATCTGGGCAACTTATTTCCTTTGTGTCCATCTCCAGAATTGGAGATGATCTTTAAGGCTTAATCTGATTGAAAATAGAATATAAATTCAAAGTTTAATATGTACGTGAACTTAAATTCAATACCTTCTAAGTAACTAAATTCTTACAACATCATGCAAAAGTGTAATAAAACATGATATCAAGAATTTTGAGTGAAAATGCTAACCATAAATTAAAATAGCTATTAACTATATCCATATTATTACACGACAATGAATATTAATATTTAATTGGGAGCATGGAGAGTATCAGCCGAAGAGTGGCTTGATGCATTGCTGCTGCTGCTAGTGAGCAAATTATAATCTCAGGAACATTTCTTACAAATAATGTAATGAGTTGAAAAGTCCATTTGTAAGGTGCTTGCCCGATTTGTGTAATATTTATTTCAGTCACATTGCATTCATTAGTGAACTGCAAGTTCATCAAAGTTATTGGATTCCATAGTTGACCACACATCATTCAGAGACAGAATAAGAACATTCATTTCCTAAACACTCGATATGATTTACAACCAATTAAGAAGTTTCAAAAGGTAGTCACTGCTTTAATTTAGTGAGGCTTGGAGCAAGTCTGTTGGTGTTTTTGCATTGTTGAAAATGATGCCTTCATGTCTAATTTGAACATAACTAAAATATTCAATCCACCAATGCATTGTCATGATACAACAATAGGATATTTTACTTCTGAGTCACGTGAGTGACCACGTGAAGACCCCATCAGCCCGCATGCGCATCATATCGTCTATCGCATTGCGCAACGACAGGCTGGGGGAGCGCTGCTCCACCAGCGGTAAGTTTCAAACCTGAAGGTAAGTTTTTTAAACTTATTTCCATGTCTGTTTCTCCTTGCAGGAAGCTCTTACAAAGTTACTGCTGGAGACGTTCCGGGGTCGAAATCCCGGCTCCACCCGGCTTGGGAAAACCCGACTATGGACATTGTCTGCTGGAACTCTCAGTAGGTCACGCAGCACCTGTTACACTCTAGCCAGCAGGGCAATGAATAAAGCCCCTGTCCCACGATGCGAGTTTACCCAAGAACTCTCCTGAGTTAAAAAAAAGATCAAACTCTTGGTACTTCATCACGAGTATTTTTTTACTCTTAGAAAATTTTCACACTGTTGAAAAAACTTCATGAGTTTCCGCGTTTCCCGAATACCTGCCGTTAGCATTATGAGCCGCCACGAGACATCCACGAGCTCCGACGTGCCCGCTATGTTCATTCTACGTACTTACCACAAGTTTTTTTTTTCTTTTAAACTCGGGAGAGCTCTTGGGTAAACTCGCATTGTGGGACAGGGGCTTAAGTCTTTCAACTGAAACATTACTTCTGCTTCTTTCACCAAAGATGCCTTCAACCTAGTGTGCATTTCTAGCATTTCCTGTTTTATTTCAGACTTCCAGTATTTTGCTATGTTTGTCTTGCTGTACATATCTATTAACCCAAATTTAGTTTAGTTTAGTTTAGTTTAGAGATACAGCGCAGAAACAGGCCCTTCGGCCCATCAAATCCGCATCGACTAGCGATCCCCGTTACACTAGCATGCACTACACACCAGGCACATGCCTGGTTATAAAAATATAAAAGTATAAAAATATAATACGGTTATAAATTATTTAAAAAGTCTTTATTAAATATAAATAGTAAAGATTTCCAATTCATTTACTAAATTCAATATTTATTATTAAATGGTTATTATTTTAATAATGGAGCTTAGGCAGGCATAATTCTCCCGTGCCTTTCATCCACAGTGCATGTAATACGTGTAACTATGTTCAACTCGCGTGCCACGGATGCTGCTTCAAGCCTTCACTTACAACGGGCAATAAAGACAGCTGAAACCCTGGCTTTGCACCGTGGACTGCGCGCAAGGTGCTGCACATGCCCACAAGAGAGGAGATGCGCGATTTTAAAGATGTTTTAACAGTCGACTGACTGCCTACAGGACCGATCTGCTCATGCGAGGTTTTTACGATTTTCTGCGCATGCGTGGGTTTCATGATTTTTTTAAAGTTGACTAACTGCCTAGTGTCTACCCTGAGTAATTACTCACGGCACGTGCCTGCTACACAATAGGGGCTATTTATATCAAAGCCAATTAACCTATAAACCTGTACATCTTCGGAATTCAGATTCAGGATTCAGGATCAGTTCCTGTGGATTGGAGGATAGCTAATGTTATCCGTCTTTTCAGGAAAGGAGCGAGAGAAAATGGGGAATTGCAGACCAGTTAGCCTGACTTCAGTGGTGGGGAAGATGCTGGTGTCAATTACTAAAGAGGTAATAATGGGGCATTTGGATAGCAGTAAAAGGATTAGTCCAAGTCAACATGGATTTAAGAAATGGATATCACTTGACCAATCTTCTAGGTTTTTTTGAGGACGTGACAAGTAAAACGAATGAAGGGGTGCCAGTGGATGTAGTGTATCTAGACTTTCAGAAAGCCTTTGATAAGGTCCCGCACGGGAGAATGGTGACTAAAATTAGAGCACATGGTATTGGGGGTAGGGTGTTGACATGGATAGAAAATTGGTTGGCAGACCGGAAGCAAAGAGTAGGTGAACGGGTCCTTTTCAGAATGGCAGGTAGTGGCGAGTGGAGTGCCGCAAGGCTCGGTGTTGGGGCCGCAACTGTTTACCATATATATTAATGATTGGGAAGAGGGAATTAGGAGCAACACTAGCAAGTTTGTGGATGACCCAAAGCTGGATGGCAGTGTGAACTGTGAAGAGGATGTTAGGCGGTTGCAGGGTGCACTGGACAGGTTGAGTGAGTGGGCAGATGCGTGGCAGATGCAGTATAATATACAGTGGCTTGCAAAAGTATTCATACCCCTTGAACTTTTTCACATTTTGTCACGTTACAACTACAAACGTAAATGTATTTTATTGGGATTTTATGTGATAGACCAACACAAAGTTGTGCATAATTGTGAAGTGGAAGGAAAATGATACATGGTTTTCAAATATTTTTACAAATAAAAAACTGAAACGTGTGGCGTGCAAATGTATTCAGCCCCCTTTACTTTGATACCCCTAAATAAAATCCAGTGCAACCAATTGCCTTCAGAAGTCACCTAATTAGTAAATAGAGTCCACTTGTGTGTAATCTAATCTCAGTATAAATACAGCTGTTCTGTGAAGGCCTCAGAGGTTTGTTAGAGAACTTTAGTGAACAAACAGCATCATGAAGCCCAAGGAACACACCAGACAGATCAGGGATAAAGTTGTGGAGAAGTTTAAAGCAGGGTTGGGTTATAAAAAAATATCCCAACCTTTGAACATGTCCCAAAGCACTGTTCAATCCATCATCCGAAAATGGAAAGAGTATGGCACAACTGCAAACCTACCAAGACATGGCCGTCCACCTAAACTGACGAGCCGGGCAAGGAGAGCATTGATCAGAGAAGCAGCCAAGTGGCCCATGGTAACTCTGGAGGAGCTGCAGAGATCCACAGCTCAGGTGGGAGAATCTGTCCACAGGACTATTAGTCGTGCACTCCACAAATCGGGCCTTTATGGAAGAGTGGCAAGAAGAAAGCCATTGTTGAAACAAAGCCATAAGAAGTCCAGTTTGCCACAAGCCATGCGGGGGACACAGCAAGCATGTGGAGGAAGGTGCTCTGGTCTGATGAGACCAACATTTAAGTTTTTGGCCTAAATGCAAAACGCTATGTGTGGCGGAAAAATAACACTGCACATCACCCTGAACATACCATCCCCACTGTGAAACATGGTGGTGGCAGCATCATGCTGTGGGGATGCTTTTCTTCAGCAGGGACAGGGAAGCTGGTCAGAGTTGATGGGTAGATAGATTGAGCCAAATACATGGCAATCTTGGAAGAAAACCTGTTAGAGTCTGCAAAAGACTTGAGATTGGGGCGGAGGTTCACCTTCCAGCAGGACAATGACCCTAAACATACAGCCAGAACAACAATGGAATGTTGTTTAGATCAAAGCATATTCATGTGTTAGAATGGCCCAGTCAAAGTCCAGACCTAAATCCAATTGAAAATCTCTGGCAAGACTTGAAAATTGATGTTCACAGATGCTCTCCATCCAATTTGACTGAGCTTGAGCTATTTTGCAAAGAAGAATGGGCAAAAATTTCAGTCTCTAGATGTGCAAAGCTGTTAGAGACATACCCCAAAAGACTTGCAACTGTAATTGCAGCGAAAGGTGGTTCTGCAAAGTATTGACTCAGGAGGGCTGAATACTTTTGCATGCCACACTTTTCAGTTTTTTATTTGTAATAAAATTTGGAAACCATGTATCATTTTCCTTCCACTTCACAATTATGCACCACTTTGTGTTGGTCTATCACATAAAATCGCAATAAAATACATTTACGTTTGTGGTTGTAACGTGACAAAATGTGGTAATGTTCAAGGGGTATGAATACTTTTGCAAGCCACTGTAGATAAATGTGAGGTTATTCACTTTGGTGGCAAAAACAAGGGGACGGATTATTATCTCAATGGGGTTAAGTTATGTAAGGGGGAGGTACAGCGAGACCTGGCCGTCCTTGTACACCAGTCACTGAAAGTTGGCGTGCAGGTACAGCAGGCAGTGAAGAAAGCTAATGGAATGTTGGCCTTCATAACAAGAGGATTTCAGTATAGGAGTGTAAATGAAAACTTTACAAGCTCTTAAGTGTGCAACATCTTTTAATGATAGCACTGGGTATTACACACACCTTCAAGCACCGGCTACATTTTCCTACTGAGGGGAAGGCGTTATGATTGATGTTAACTGGGCGGGGTTAATGGGAGTGAGGTAACTATATTATTGGTTGCATATAAACCATCTACATCCTTCCCCTTAGAAATCAAAAAAACAGATTGTTGTCACGACAACCGAATTAAACAGCAGAATTAAACGAAATCGCCGTAGCGAACAGGCGGCTTACTGATCCTGCCCGAGCGCGTACGGATGTCTCCCCCTCCCCCCGAAAGAGCAGAAGAAGCAGGAGGACGCAAGGCAGCCGGGGAACCAGGGAAGGGCATTGGGGTGGGAGAAACAGGAGAGGGAGAACCGCGATCGGCAACAGGGACCCGCGCAGAGGGGAAACCAGGCGCCCGCGACGGGGACCGAGGCATGCAGGGAACACCAGCCGGGGCGCAGCCGGCTGCTGATAGGAGAGTGGAGGGGCATAGGGCCCAGGGGGCTGCGGCTGTGGCTCATTAACCGCAAGCAGGTGTTGGTCGGCTTCTTCGGTAGATGGAACCCTCACAGTCGACCAGATACGAACGAGGTGAGTCGGCCACCCCAACCACGGTGGGCCCAGACGGTAGTGCCCACTGGCGGTCTGCAATCGAACAACCTGTCCGGGCAACAGAGGATCGAGTGGTCTGCACGACCGATCGTGGGAACGCCGCTGGCTGTCATGTTTCTCTTGAATTCGCCTCTGCACGGAGGCGGGCTCCAGCACCCGAGGTTTCAGCTGGCGCTGGGCAATCGGGACGGTGGATCTGGTAGTTCTGGACATCAGACGCTGAGCAGGTGGACCCCCATGGCCGGATCCCTGGAAACATTCCTGAGGTTCAGGAGATCCAAATACAAATCAGAATTGGATAGTCGCGCCTGTTCCATCAGAAGCTTGGCGCTGCGGACGGCCCGTTCTGCTAGGCCGTTGCTCTGTGGGTACTCTGGGCTGCTGGTGAAATGCACGAAGTTCCACTTGTTGGCAAAGCTTTTGAATTCTCGGCTTGTAAACTGCCTGCCGTTGTCAGTCTGCAGCCTGACCGGGGTCCCAAAAGTGGAGAAGTGTTTCCGCAGCTTGCGGATCACCATCTCCGACGTGAGGGATGTCAGCAAATCCACTTCGAACCAGTTGGAGTATACGAGTCGACCAGGACAAGGTAGTGGTTACCACGCCACTCGAATATGTCGGCAGCCAGCGAGGACCAGGCCAAAGCAGGGGGGGCTGTTTGCAGCAGGGGTTGTCGCTGCTGGTGTGGCGCAAGACTGTTGCACGTGGAGCAGGCAGAAACTCGGGTCTCGGATATATTTGGCCATTCCAGGCCATAGAATTGGCACTGAGCGTGGGCGAGTGTTGCATCGACCCAGGGTGTCCGCTGTGGGCCTGCACAAAAGTAAAAGTCAAACAGGGAGGACGGGACCACAACTTTATGTCCCTTGACGATAACGCCATCCTGGAGCACCAGTTCGTCGCGGACCAGGAAGAAAGGCTGTGTTTCAGATGGCGCGGCGGAGCGCTTTGTTGGCCACCCCGCTTTAATCACCGATGCAAGCTGCTGCAAAGCCGATCGGCAGCGGTGTGCTCGGCCAAAACCTGTAGCTGCTTGGTGGGAATAAAGTTAACGCCCAGTACGAGCAAGTCCCTCTGTTTCGTAGGGTGGCGAGCGCAGGAGGTACGCGGGGCTCGCGACAGGGTGTCCGCAATGTGCATCTCGGTGCCCTTCTTGTAGATTATGTCAAAGTCGAAGCGGCTGGAGCTGCAGCATCATACGCTGCAGCCTGCAGGGGCAGCGTGAATCGGCTTGTTCAGGATTGTCAACCAGTGGCTGGTGGTCGGTTTCGACCGTAAATCTGCTGCCGAACAGGAAGTCTCTGAACTTGGAGCAGGCGAACACCACCGCGAGCAGCTCTTTCTCGATCTGAGCGTACCGCTGCTCGGTGTCCGTCATGGTGCGGGAGGCATAGGAGACGGGATGCAGCGATCCATCGACAGACTGAAGGCAGGCCGCACCCATACCGAACTTGGAAGCGTCACAGGTTGACGGTGATGGGGCGACCCACGTCGAAGAACCGCAACGTCGGAGTGCTAATCAGTTTTCGACTTGAGGCGGTCAAAAGCCTGCTGGTGATATGGGAGCCAGGCCCAGGCGATATCCTTTTTGTCAGCTGCCGCAGGGGAGCACTCAGCTCACTGAGGTTTGGTATAAAAACTTGCCAAGGTAGTTCACCATGCCCAAGAATCGTTGCAGACCTGGCACGTCGGTGGGGGCTGCCATTTCGGAGATGGCAGCGGCCTTCAAGGGGTCGGGCTTTAGTCCGTTAGGGGTGAAAACATGTCCAACATACTGACCTCTGAGACACGAAACCGCACTTCTTGGGATTCAGCTTCAGGTTCGCCTGTCGCGCGCGATCCAGGACGCGGCGGAGGTTCAGGTCGTGCTCGGCAATGTCCTTCCCGTAAACCAGGATATCATCCACGATGATGGCACAATGGCAGGTCCGCGAATAAATTGCTCCATCGTCTGCTGGAACACCTCGCTAGCAGAATTGATGCCGAATGGCATTCGCAGGAACTTGAATCTGCCGAACGGTGTGGCGAAGGTCGTCAGGTCAGAAGACGCTTTGTCCAACGGGACCTGCCAAAACGAGTTCTTAGCGTCTAGGACCGAAAAGATGGTGGCTTGCCCGACCTTTGCCGCCACATCCTCAACAGACCGCATGGGGTAATGTGGTCGCCTGATGGCAAGGTTTAAGTCCTTCGGGTTGATACACACGCGTATCTCGTTCTTGTCTTTCTTAATCGTGGCAACCATGGTGGAGACACAATCGGTGGGCTCGCTAACTGCTACTAGCACCCCCCTTTTCAACCATCTTGTTGAGCATCGCCTCGACCTTGTCCTTCATGGCGTGAGACACCCTGTGAGGTGCGCGGACCACGGGTTGTATATTTGGGTCAATGGAAATATGGTATGACACTGGTAACTTCCCCAGGTCAATCGTCGAACAGGTCCTGGTATCAGCAACCGGGTCAAACGAAAGTTGCACTTTGTGGACCGTGGCGGTCAAAGGAGACCAGGCCAAGATCCTGGCACGCACGGTTGCCCAACAGGGTTTACACAGTCAGAGTTCAAAACATAGAAAACCAGGTTTCTTGTGGCCTTTTGCAGCACGCAAGTTTAAAGTGGGCCCTCCCCGCAGGGCCTTAGAATCTCTCCACCATAGGCGTGCAGGGTAGCATCGTCAACAACCAGAGGCTCATTATTCCTTATCTTGTTGAAAAGATTCATGGACAAAACATTGACTCTCGCGCCAGTATCTAATTTGGCAGAGAAGGTTACGCCATTGACAGTCACAGGACGGAGGGATCATTGCGGTGGGCGGGTGTCTGTAGGAGGGTAAACACATGAGAGTCCTCGGCAGAATTAATTGGCTCTGCACCATTAGCACTCAACTAAATTGGGCTGTGAGTCGAAACAAATATCAGATTTGCAGCAGCATGTTTAGACTGGGACTGGAAGCTTGTGCCTGGCTCCCACGGGAACGGAGTAAGCGACAGGAGGCTGAGAAATGGTTTCAGCTTTTTACTAAAGTTACAGGTTTTTACCAGAGGCGGGACACGTCGACAGTCTATGGTGCAATGTAGTTACAGTTTCGGGCACCTTTTTTCGGGGCACATCGCCAGGTTCCAGGCGGGCACATTCGGCAGAAAAACATTGTTTCCCACCCGAGGCTGTGGGCTCCTAAATCCTGCCAGGTTGACAGATTTATTGCCCAAGTCCCGGTGGTCCTCTTGCAAAACAACGACCTCAGACAATCTGCAGCATGCATAGCTTTGTCCCAACGTTAGATCCGGATCCCTCAAAAGCCTCACACATCGCAGCTTCTGGTCACGCATGCCAGTTACTAAAATGTACTCTAGTGAGCTGGTCTGTCATGTCGCCAAAACGGCACCGCTGGGCGAGATGACGCAAATCAGCAATAAAACAATTCAACAGGTTCATCCGGCAACTGACTCCCTCGTAAAGAACCGTGCCCTCTCTGGAATGCGGTTCGAGGGCAGGTCACAAATCTCCCTGAACTTACGTAGCAGGCAAGCGGGGTCGTCAGCAGACTCTGCAGGAGTAATCACCGCACCATCGACGCCCAGGACCGCTGGAGCGTAGGTGAAAGTTCTGGCTCTCTTCATGGCATCAGGTCCGACCAAGGTTGAGTAGGAGGAAGCTTTAAGGGAGTCAGGATCAGCGCGGTGTGCGACGTTGACAAAGTGTGTGAAATCAAATTCAAACGTGGCCCAGCGCTCAGAGATGTCAGCATCAAAGACAAGCTGCTCGGGCTTTCTGCAAGAGGACGCCATGGCCAAAGAGATCAAAGCACAAAAAAAAGAAATAAAAACCGATAAACAGGAGACGCAAGTATCATCACCACTTCTGACACCATGTAAATGAAAACTTTACAAGCTCTTAAGTGTGCAACATCTTTTAATGATAGCACTGGGTATTACACACACCTTCAAGCACCGGCTACATTTTCCTACTGAGGGGAAGGCGTTATGATTGATGTTAACTGGGCGGGTTAATGGGAGTGAGGTAACTATATTATTGGTTGCATATAAACCATCTACAAGGAGTTAAAGAGGTTCTTCTGCAGTTGTATAGGGCTCTGGTGAGACCACATCTGGAGTATTGTGTACAGTTTTGGTCTCCTAATTTGAGGAAGGACATCCTTGTGATTGAGGCAATCGTAGGTTCACGAGATTGATCCCTGGGAAGGCGGGACTGTCATATAAGGAAAGATTGAAAAGACCAGGCTTGTATTCACTGGAGTTTAGAAGGATGAGGGGGATTCTTATAGAAACATATAAAATTATAAATGGACTGGACAAGTTAGATGCAGGAAAAATGTTCCCAATGTTGGGTGAGTTCAGAACCCGGGGTCACAGTCTTACAATAAAAGGGACGTCATTTAAGACTGAGGTGAGAAAAAACGTTTTCACCCAGAGAGTTGTGAATTTATGGAATTCCCTACCACAGAGGGCAGTGGAGGCCAAGTCACTGGATGGATTTAAGAGAGAGTTAGTTAGAGCTCTAGGGGTTAGTGGAGTCAAGGGATACGGGGAGAATGCAGGCACGGGTTATTGATTGGGGACGATCAGCCATGATCACAAAGAATGGCCGTGCTGGCTCAAAGGGCCGAATGGCCTCCTCCTGCACCTATTTTCTATGTTTCTATGTTTCTATGAACAGGAGCACCCGGAGAAAACCCACGCGGTCACGGGGAGAACGTACAAATTGTTGCTGAATTTTAATGAATAGGTCAGTTAATTTAAAACATGTTGTGAAACATTTAAAAACAAATGAAATATTCTTCCAAATGCAGTCAGTTGTGCAGAAAGAGAATAATGTACCATCTCCATTTTAGGCACCAATTGCCCAAAGTTCAATTTTACCCAAAGTAAATCACCCTGGTAAACATTTCCAGGTGACATTGGAGCACCTGTGAAATTGGACCAGGCACTTGCATGTACAAAGCATGTTGGCACACCAGACATTGTCCCAGATTCACCTATTCTTCATTGATAATGGAACATAGACACTCTTGGCATTCATTACCCTTCTCTAATTGTAGAAAGTGTTAGGAATCAACCACGTTAGTGGATGCAAATTTCATTCATGTGAGGATAGGAAATGTGTTTCCCTGCAGAGAAATATCAGTAAACATGAGGAAGAGACCTGACCTGAAATGTCATCTGTCGATTTCCCACCACAACCATATAACCATATAACAATTACAGCACGGAAACAGGCCCTCTCGGCCCTTCCAGTCCGTGCTGACCATTTGTTTTCCCCTAGTCCCATCTACCTGCTCCATTCCCTCCATACCCCTCCATTCCCTTCACATCCATATACCTATCCACTTTACTTTTAAATGGTAAAATCGATCCTGCCTCCACCACTTCTGCTGGAAGCTCATTCCACACAGCCACCACCCTCTGAGTAAAGAAGTTCCCCCTCACGTTACCCCTAAACTTCTGTCCCTTAATTCTCATGTCATGCCCTCTTGTTTGAATCTTCCTTACCCTCAATGGGAAATAAAAATATTTTGACAATCCAGCAATTTTGTTACCAGCACTGAACCAACATTTCATTTAAGAACGAACAAGATCTATTTAGTTTAAATACCACATCTGTCATATGTGGGATTTGAACTCATATTGCTGGACTAATTGACTAGAACTCTGCCTGTTAGTCGAGTAAATGAAACACTGGGCTACCACACCCAAATTGCATCATGATGCTCATAGCACTGGTTTCTAACTGTCGCGGCAGAAATGGAGCTGTTCCTATTAGTCTCATTAGAAGTGTGCAATGTGCTAACTTGCTGCTTTGTTCACTACATAAAGTGTAATTCTGCTGATTCAGGGAGACTTCTGTGGCCTCTCACATAACTGACTGTCGGCTGCAGACACATACAGTGTACTTTTTCCAAGGCCTCGTATGCCTCTGAGATATGTGTGGCTTTCATTCACGCTCATAAAAACATAGAAAATAGGTGCAGGAGGAGGCAATTCGGCCCTTCGAGCCAGCACTGCCATTCATTGTCATCATGGCTGGTCTCCCCATTCAATAACCCATGCCTGCCTTCTCCCCATATGCCATAGAAACATAGAAACATGCAATGCCTAACAAGTCATCACAGGCGTTTCCACTTATAAAGAGGAATAATGAGAAACAGTTTAGAAACTGCAAGTGTGTGTTCAGCACCTCTGCACGGAGTGAGCAAATATGTATATGGTTTTAGCTTTCCAGTTCTGGCGAGCAAAAAAAAGAAAAAAAAAATTCTTCATGCCTAGATTGCTATCTCCATGAAGCTCAAGATCACATTGGCTTTCAATCTCCTCATCAAGAAATCTTTCCAAACGAGCTCTGTAGATCACTGGTAGACAAAAAAAGCTAGAGAAACTCAGCGGGTGAGGCAGCATCTATGGAACAAAGGAATAGGCGACGTTTTGGGTCAAGACCCTTCTTCAGACTGATGTCGGGTGGGGGGGGCGGGAAAAAGAAAGGAAGAGATGGAGACAGTGGGCTGTGGGAGAGCTGGGAAGGGGAGGGGAAGGAGGGAGAAAGCAAGGACTACCTGAAATTGGAGAAGTCAATTTTCATACCGCTGGGGTGTAAACAGATCGCTGCTATGTTTCTCACCTCATTGCTGCCTCAGTGAGGTGGCCCAGGGATTATAGTCACATATAATTATTCATTTACTTTGGTTTCAGTGAGGAATGGGTGACACCAGGATTGCCTGTTGCTGGGTTCCCACGGATGCAGGAAACCTTTGTACCTGTATAGGTCCAGTGTGGCTGGGTGGCATCTCATCCAGGTGACAAGGAACAGAGCCGGAAAGATTTCCACTCCTTTGTTGGGTAACTTCTGCTGGATCACGAGATGAATCTCCTAATGCTGAATCCATTGTTTATGGGGAAATATCCACTGAGACGTCTACACATCAGGCAATTTCAATGGCAACAAATACCCAGAACAGGAGCGCAAAGGGGACCTTCTATCTCAACAGCTGCTCACACCAGTCTAGTCTCTAACCATTGAAGTTGAGCCTCCCAGGGACCTGGATTTTTCAGAAAATGCCATTAGACTCCTCAAGATGAGAACATTTTTTCACACATTTTTTCACTCAGGTGATTTTTTCACACAGATGGTGGTGGGTATATGGAACAAGCTGCCAGAAGAGGTGGTTAAGGCCGGTACTATAACAGCTTTTAAAGGACATCTAGATACTGCGACAGTGTCCTCTCCCTTGGATGTCGCTCTGATCACTTGAATTGGCTGACTGGCCAGGAGAGGTAAATCTCCAAGGGGTACCTAGTTCCATGGGGTACA
Source organism: Okamejei kenojei (assembly GCA_035221665.1). Taxonomy (NCBI): domain Eukaryota; kingdom Metazoa; phylum Chordata; class Chondrichthyes; order Rajiformes; family Rajidae; genus Okamejei; species Okamejei kenojei. Next base: position 47,870,939 of record CM069152.1, read on the forward strand.
TGCAACATAGAACAGTTCAGGGCCCAGGAAAGATCACTAGAGATGTGCATGCTCAGGTACTTGAAGTTGTTCAAGACCTTCAAGACCTTCAAGAGAGTTTATTGTCATGTGTCCCAGATAAGACAACAAAATCCTTGCCTTGCTTCGGCACAACAGAATATAGAAGGCATGAATACAGAACTTTACTCCCTTTGCTGCCATCCCAACAATGAAAACAGGTGAAGATCGACACAAAGTGCTGGAGTAACTCAACGGGACAGGCAGCATCTCTGGAGAGAAGGAATAGGTGAAGTTTCGGCTCAAGACCTTTCTTCAAACTGGTGACCGTTCAGACTCTTCATGAAAACAGGTACATGGACTCTCAGCTTCTCCTTCCTGAAGTCAACAATCAGTGCTTTGGTCTTACAATGTTGAGAGCAAAAGTGTTTTTCTCGCATCACACACCCACCTGCACTCTAACTCATTGTTGCCGTGGTGTTATTATTGGCTGATGTAAAGATGATGTTGGAGCCGTGTCTGGCTACACCATCGTGGGTATAGATAAAGTAGAGAGTAAAGCACAGAGAGTGGAGGGTAAAGCACTCAGAGAGTAGAGAGTAAAGCACTCAGAGAGTAGAGAGTAGAGAGTAAAGCACAGAGAGTAGAGGGTAAAGCACTCAGAGAGTAGAGAGTAAAGAGAGAGTAGATGGTAAAGCACTCAGAGAGTAGAGGGTAAAGCACTCAGAGAGTAGAGGGTAAAGCACTCAGAGAGTAGAGAGTAGAGAGTAAAGCACAGAGAGTAGAGGGTAAAGCACTCAGAGAGTAGAGGGTAAAGCACTCAGAGAGTAGAGGGTAAAGAGAGAGTAGAGGGTAAAGCACTCAGAGAGTAGAGGGTAAAGCACTGAGAGAGTAGAGGGTAAAGAGAGAGTAGAGAGTAAAGCACAGAGAGTAGAGGGTAAAGCACTGAGAGAGTATAAGGTAAAGCACTGAGATAGTAGAGGGTACAACACTCAGAGAGTAGAGAGTAAAGCACTCAGAGAGTAGAGAGTAAAGAGAGAGTAGAGGGTAAAGCACTCAAAGTATAGAGAGAGTAAAGTACTCAAAGAGTAGAGAGTACTCAGAGTAGAGAGTAAAGGACAGGGAAGGTTCTACTTCCCCCCCCCCCCCCCCGGGCCCCCCCCGGGGCCCCCCCCCCCCCGGGGGGGTTGTACAGGGTCTTGGTGAGACCACACCTGGAGTATTGCGTGCAGTTTTTGGTCTCCAAAATCTGAGGAAGGACATTGTGCCATGGAGGGAGTGCAGAGAAGGTTCACCAACTGATTCCTGGGATGTCAGGAACTTATGAAGAAAGACTGGATAGCTTGTTTATACTCTCTTGAATTTAGGAGATTAAGAGGGGATCTTATAGAAACTTACAAAATTCTTAAAGGTTGGACAGGCTAGATTGCAGGAAGATTGTTCCCGATGTTGGGAGGTCCAGACAAGGTCACAGCTAGGATAAGGGGGAAATCCTTTAAACCGAGATGAGAAAGACTTTCTTCACACAGAGAGTGGGAGTCCCTCCTGGAACTCTCTGCCACAGAGGTAGTTGAGGCCAGTCATTGGCTATATTTAAGAGTGATTGGATGTGGCCCTTGTGGCTAGGGATCAGAGGGTATGGAGAGAAGGCAGGTTACGGATACTGAGTTGGATGATCAGCCATGATCAATTGAATGGCGGTGCAGGCTCGAAGGGCTGAATGGCCTACTCCTGCACTAATTTCTTCATATGTTTCTATGTAAACACTAAGAGAGTAGAGAGTAAAGGCACTCAGAAAGAAGAGGGTAAAGCACTCTCAGTATAGAGAGAGTGAAGCATTCAGAGAGAGTAAAGCACTCAGAGAGAGTAAAGCAGGACACAGCCTGCAACCTTGAGGTGCGCTTATGCAGATTGAGGGCTGCCGATGAGGAAGTCAAGGATCCCGTGGCAGAGGGACAAGCAAAGATCCAGTCCCTGAGTTTGACTGGAAGTTTCAAAGGGACAAAGTTGTTGAACACTAAGCTGTAATCGATGAACAACAGCCTGGCATACCCGTTCATGTTTTCTATGTGGTCCAAAGCAGAGTGGGGAGCCAGCAAGATCAGATCCACTGTAAACCTGTTGTGGTGAATTGAAGTGGATATGTTACTATGGCAAGAGTTGATACGGGCCATAACCAACATTCTTCATCACACTGAGCGTGGGTGCCACGAGTCGGTACTTGTTTCTGCATGCCAACTTGCTCTTCTTGGGCACCAGTATTATGCATGCCTTCAGCAAAGCAGGACTGCTAAATGAGTTTAAAAAAGTCTCTACTCATTGAAATAGTTTTGTCACCTTCTTCCTAAAACAGTAAAGTTGAGCGCTCATCAGCTTTTTGTTGACATTTTCTTTATTTCACTGTGGATTTATGATTTTAATTAATAATAGAGGTTTAACGTTATCGCACATAAATGTATCTTAAATAATTTTAATATTAAAAAATCTGTTCTGATGTTAAATGTCAATTTTCAAAGACATTTAAACCAGTGAAGCAGGGTTTTGACGGCTAGTCGGGGCAGTGTTAGGTCACACAGATCCATGTCAGACTATGTTACTGGTTGAAATCTACCCTAACATAGATTGGAACAAATTGCCAAGAGTGGTCATGTTTTGTTTGGGAGGGTTGGAGACATATCAGAGGCTTATTTGCACAAAACTCTGGAGCAGGACAGAGCTTGCCTCCGACCCATCCAGGTCTAATGTTGACATAGTTGAGTTGCAAGCCCAGCAGCCAACCCTTCTGCGGAATAGGAAGCCGACTACATCATGAGGCGGCACATTGTCATCAACATTGGGAATTCATCTTCAATTCCATATTGTTAAGTTCTAAAGGGTACAGAGAAAATATATGAGGATATTGTCAGGACGAGGTTGTGAGCTGTAGGGAGAGGTTGAATAGGCTGGGACTATAATCCTTGGAACGCAGGAGGGTGAGGGGTGATCTTACAGAGGTGCATAAAATCATGAGAGGAATAATTGGGTAGATGCAATAGATTGGGTAGTCTATAGTGCAGAGTATTACTATTGATAATTAAGAATTAGAGGGCATAGATATAAGATGAAGGGGGAAAGATTTTATAGGAATCTGAGGGCCAGAGGATGAAGTTGAGGCAGGGATTATCACAACATTTAAGAAGCAATTGGACAGGTACATGGATAGGACAGGTTTCATGTGATTTGGGCCAAATGCAGGCAAGTGGGACTAGTGTAGATGGTACATATTGGTCGATGTGGGACAAATTGAACCAAAGAGCCTGTTTGCAAATTGGAATTACCCATTGCAGGACTTGTGGAAGAGTTCAAATGCACTAAAGCAAGGTTGGTCATGACCCTCACTGAATCTGAAGATACTGTTATTCGATATCCTATCCATGTACCTGTCTAATTGCTTCTTAAATTCGAACAGCAGCCTCCCGTGTGGCAACGGGGAGAAAGAGGGCCACATCTGAAGCCATTCAGAGTGCTAAGTCTGCTCTTCATTTCCGGGATATGCTTGCCCAAGTCCAACACAGGAGAGCCGGGCTTGGGCTCGTCCCAAAAGCTCCTCAATGGCACAATTGGGCTGCAAGATGAAGACAGGAGGGTATGGAATTGAGGGGGTGTAACTGGGACACCAGGTATCACTGATGAGCCCTCTGGAGATGTTATGGACTTATCAATGAAACGTCAAAGAAGGAGGGTGCCCACCTGATGACCATGATGACGTACCTACACTACCTTTCACAATCCCACTGCAAATAGCAAGAGTGCCGGCTTATTACAGGGATCAAGTCCTATCAGCTCTACTAATGAATGAATGAACACGTTATTGGTCAAGTATTCACATACAAGGAATTTGCCTTGGTGGTCCGCCCGCAAGTGACAACATGACATACAGTGACAGTTAGGAATTACACATAAAACATTAAACATTAATAATAAAACATTATCAATTAAACATATGAATTAAATAAAATACCAGAGTAAAAGGAAGCTACAGATTTTTGGTTATTGTTATTGAGTAGAGCTACTACTCGTGGAAAAAAGTTGTTTTTATGTTTGGCTGTGGCAGCTTTGACAGTTTGGAGTCGCCTTCCAGAAGGGATTCAAAGAGTTTGTGGCCAGAGTGAGCGGGGTCAGAGATGATCTTGCCCGCTCGCTTCCTGGCGCTTGCAGTGTACAGTTCGTCAATGGGGGGGAAGGTTGCAGCCAATAACCTTCTCAGCTGATCGGACGATTCGCTGCAGCCTCCGGATGTCGTGCTTGGTGGCTGAGACAAACCAGACCATGATGGAGAAGGTGAGGAGCGACTTTACCATTTATACAGACAGGCCGTGTAGAATTGGACCACCATTGCCTGTGGTAGATTGTGCTTCCTCAGCTGCCGCAGGAAGTGCACCCTCTGTTGTGCCTTTTTGACTGTGGAGTCGATGGTGGCCCCCCACTTAAGGTTCTTGGAGATGATGGTTCCCTGGAACTTAAAAGACTCCACAGATGTGACTGTGGTGTTGTTGATGGTGAGTGGGGTGAGGGGAGGGGGAGCTCTCCTAAAGACTACTATCAATTCCACTGTCTTGAGAGCATTGAGCTCCAGGTTGTTGCAATGGCATCAGGACGCCAGCTGTGACACTTCCTGTCTGTAGGCAGATTCCTCCCCATCCTGGATTAGTCCAATCAGGGTTGTGTCGTCCGCAAACTTGAGCAGCTTGACAGAGGTGTCTGTGGAGGTGCAGTCATTGGGGTAGAGAGAGTAGAGGAGAGGGGAGAGTACGCAGCCTTGCGGTGCTCCTATGCTGAGGGTTTGCGGGTGAAAGATGTGCTTTTCCAGCATCATATGCTGCGTCCTGACTGTCAGGAAGCTGGTGATCCATTGAGGGGTTCAGGCACAGTCAACTCGGAAAGTTTGGAGTGTAGTAGCTCTGGCACAATGGTGTTGAATGCAGAGCTAAAATCAACAAACAAAATCCTTGCATAGGTCTCCTGGCGGTCTAGGTGCTGGACGATGAAGTGCAGGCGCAGGTTGACTGCGTCATCCTGTAGCAAATCAATAGAGCTGGTCAAGAACTTCAGGAAGCTCCAGTCTAAATGGTGTTGTATGAGGTACCCAGACGTGGCGTCGAAGGACGAGAAGCCAAAGTAAAGAAGTGGAAGCCAAATAACGAAGCTGAAATGCCAACTAACCAAAGGGGTGGGACCCCTAAAAGCCAACTAACCGATAGGCTGCGTCGCCTCAAAGCCAACTAACCGAAAGGCCGCTCAGCCGAAAAGTCAAATAACGGACATGACGTCGCCGGGGGGCGGGACTTGTCAGCGATTGGTCCAGACCCCCGGTTCCATCATATCACTGGCCGGTGGAGACAGGGAGGGTGGGGGTCATTTTCCCACACAGGCCATAGGTGACTGGGAACTCTGAACCCGAGGAGCAAGTTGAAAGCGGCCGAAGATGCGCATCCCTTGGGACAGCCCCCACTTGTGCACGGCCACGGCCGCCCTCCGCCTCGTCTCCCCCGTGCGGCCGCACTGTGATGGGCTGTGTGTCGGCAGCGACGGGTGGAGCAGAGATGTGAGGCAGGCTGGCCCCTCCACCCACCCAGAGTCGCTGACCGCCATGCACCGCCATCGTACCCCAACCCCCACACCAGGGTGATTCACCCCCGACACCCACACCCAGTGATTCACCCCCACTCCAGCAGTGCAGACAGACGGTTTGAGCCATTAGCGGCCATAGTAAATTGCTTGTAAAACATGGGGACACACACACAAATTCCTTGGTGGGCCAATGACAAGTGTGCTTGACAACGAACAATTTTATCTCCTCCCACTCCCCCCCCCCCTCCCCCCCGACAACAAGAAGCACGTTTTATTTATTACCGTCTGGCTGCCTGTGTAACGCACACCACAAGCTCCCATGCACAAAACACCAGAAAATCTGTAAACTGTTTTGAACAAAGATGGACACAAAACACTGGTGCGGGCAGCATCTCTGGAGAGAAGGAATGGGTGACGTTTCGGATCGAGACCATTCTTCCGACCTGAAGACTGTGTCTGAAGGGTTTCGACCCGAAACACCACCCATTCCTTCTCTCCAGAGATGCTGCCTGTCCCACTGAGTCACTCTGGCATTTTGTGTCTATCTTTGGTGTGACAGCTGCCTTGTTTCATCGGCTTCATGTATTGCGCACATGGAAGAGACTCTAGACTACGCATCTATTCATCCAAGTGTGTCTCACATCTTTGCGAGCGATGGATTACCACCTCCAGTTTAAATTCCATTTGGAATATTTTGGAGGACCAAGAAATCAAGAACCAAGAAACCAAGAGGGATGGAATGAATGTGACCACCGGCTAAAGCAAAGGCATAGTTAGGACAGGGAAATAATCCCACCACTTAACTAACCAGGTTCCCGAATGTAAGAACTATTTATACATGTAACATTTTTGTTTTTAAATCAATGTAACTCTTTTTTGATTTTTAATGTCAAGTAAAAACTCCGCCCTGTGGGAAGGACTTACAGCAGCTGGTTCCATAGTGCCTTCATTGTTGGTAGGTGCCATCCTTTCACATGGACCGCTTACAACTTGGTGCATGGGTTCAGAGTCGTCTAGGTCGTGGGAAAATCGCCCTCCCTCTCCATATTTTTTTAGTCTTAAAACGCCTAGTCTTCCAAAGAGCTTCTTTTCTGCAAGTCGGTCGTAGTGGTCGTAGATGCTAGTCGATGTGGTAATTGCTCCGGGGTTCTGAAAAAGACGTCAGTAGAAAAAAACAGGTAATTTAAAGAGCAAAATGTCATCTCTTTCACTCCAAGGATGTTCATTCATAGCAGAGAGTTTTGTTTGGAGAGGACGTGTGTTTTAGAGATGAGCAACAAAGTCAAGGCAGCAGCCACTAGGGGGAGAGTGGGTCACAACCCTAAAAAAAACCTGCCATGCACATGTTGCCATGCCTGTTTGCCCACCCAGGAGGAGGAGTGGCAGGAGGTGATGCCACAGGAGGTGATAGTGCAGGAGCAGGTAGCCCTGCATGAGAGACCCCTGGAGGAAGAGACCAGGGTGGTAGTATATGTCCCCACCACCACCCCATCCTTCACTGCCTCATTTGAAGGCAGCAAAGCCCTTTCTCCTGTGTCTGACACAGCATCAAAGACAGATGCCCCATTGGTGGTGAGGGAGGGCTGGAGGAAGGTTATGCCCTACACCTTCACCAGACAGCAGGAGGGGGACCTTGAGGAATGGTTCCAGCAGAGTGCCATCCTATACGAAAAGGAAAATGAGGGGTACAGGGACAGGGACAAGAATGGCTTGCTTGCCATCCACTGCCCCACGTGTGCTTACAGTTCAATCTTTTGTCAAAGCCCAGCGCCACTCTCTTCCAGTCATCTGGTGTACTGGGACAGTCCATCACATCATCTCCATTCACCCATTGAGATCTCTTCTTGTGCTTCCTCTTCACCTTTGCTCTTCCCCTTTTGCCTTTACTAATAAACTGCTGATGCAAAAGGGCTACTGCAAACAGCAGGAGTTATATTTGTGCTAACATCCTCCAAATTAGTTCCTTCCTTGCTTGCATGGTTCAGAATGATTTAAAAAAAACCTGGGAGGCATTTTCTAATGAGAAAAATATGTAGACATGACATCATTTTATCAGGTGATCATTTGAGCTGTAGACACTCGTCACTGGTCGTTGTTGGTTTTCAGTGTGGTCCTCTGAGGTGGAAGGGGGTCGTGCTCATTCACTGAACAATTTGCCAGAGACCATCCTGGAGTAAAACGTGCATGGTCCCAGCCAGTCTTCAACATGGTCGAAGGAGGTCGAAGGAGGTCTTCTTCATAGTCGAGAAAGGTCTTCAACAAAGTCGTAGGAGGTCGTACACATAGTCAAGGAAGTTCGTAGGAGGTCATAGGTCACCGTGACCTTGATTTTTTTTAAAAGTCGCTTAAGGTCGCCAGAGGTCGCAGTGGAGGTCTCCTAAGTGGGACAGGCCCTTTAGCCTTCATCATCTCAATGTCTGCCAGCCTGTTTAGTTTAGTTTAGTTTAGAGATACAGCACAGAAACAGGCCCTACCAGGTCCACACCGACCAGCAATCCCCGCACATTAACACTATCCTACACACACTAGGGACAATTTACACTTACACATTTACACATACACCAAGCCAATTAACCTACAAACCTATATGTCTTTGGAGTGTGGAAGGAAACCGAAGAGCTTGGAGAAAACCCTTGTGGTCACGGGGAGAACGTACAAACTCCGTATAGCCAGCACCCGTAGTCGGGATGGAACCCGGGTCTCCGGCGCTGCAAGAGCTGTAAGGCAGCAACTCTACCGCTGCGCCACCGTGATGCCCTGTTAATCGCACAGGACAAGCACCACAATTAGTGGAACCCTAAAGTTAAATTCCCCATAATATTCCCAATATAACCAAGCAATCACAAGACCTCTATTTACATCCCAATCCCTTAGACAGGGCGCACTGTCAGTTGAAGTCCAGTGCTTTATATTTCCTATTATCGTCCCTGTTCCATGAGTCTCCTTCATGACATCTGAGCTTTTGCCGTTATTTCTTTCTTTCATCTATTTGAGGCTTTTGCTCGTTACTGGACGAAGTTGTTTCACTGATATTTCCTCATTAGTTCTTCCTAAGTTCCTATTTTTTCCTCTTTCATTTTTTTTTACCTGGTTCTATTGAAATATCTGTTATTTTTCAGTCTCAAGGATGCCTTTAGCTGCTAACCATTCACTAGCAAAGTTAAATTTACAAGGTAGCATGGCAGTTTCTTTCACAATGCTTGGCTAAAGGAAGTTAGGATCTCAACTAAACTGAAATGTATCCAACGTTTTGAAATATCCTATTTTTACTTCAGGGCTGCTGGATTTGCAAAGCTTCTGTATATACAGTATGTGTCACATTGGATACAATGTCCAAATTGCCCTTCATGGAAGCCAACCCAATACCTCTGATTGACACAAAAAGCTGGAGTAACTCAGCGGGTCAGGCAGCATCTAGGAAATGCTGGAGGGAAGGAATGGGTGACGTTTCGGGTTGGGACCCTCCTTCCTACACATTTCGACTTGAAGAAGGATCTCGACCTGAAACGTCACCCATTCCTTCTCTCCAGAGATGCTGCCTGTCCCATTGAGTTACTCCAGCATTTTATGTCTATCCTTGGTGTAAACCAGCATCTGCAGTTCCATCCTACACCCTGTACCCCAGAGCCAGCCACATACACGTTGTTCATGAGTCACATCCTCAGTGTTTAACCTTTGATTGATATATTTACAATATAGCCTTTTTGAAGCTTTCTTTCCTTCAAGCTTTACAGTGTGACAGAAGGTCACCTTGTATAACAAAATACATCTGGGATTGTGAAACCCAGTTTCCTACATCAAACACTCTAGAATGGAATCGGCATATCGTTCTATAAATTGTACTGGAACCGTCATATACCATTTTTAATGAATGCACCTATATTTACAATGCAGTAAACCCTCACAACAACAGACCTCTATATAGGGGTTTTCGGTTATAGCGGACCATGGTTCCGATTGTACTACCCCTCCCCCTCTCGCTTCCGCCAGGTTATCCCAGGAGCTGGCGCCACGTGGCGTACTGCCGGTCGTGGAAGTGGAGAGAGCGAGCAGCGTGAAGATGGCGTGAGAACCGGCCACTTGTTTAATCACGGCAACACCAAGTTTTTTCCCTCCCAGCCTTGCCTCCTAAATGTTACCGCCTCACTCGATTACAGCGGTCAATGGGAAATAACGGACCCATCACCCTCCCGTGGTCCGTTATTGCAAAGGTTTACGGTGTATGTAATCTGTATCTGTTCAGTTAGATGGACATTCATCAAAACATTTCAAAACGCTTTATATTATTGGACTGTGTTTCTAGAATAAAACCTTCAGGCTCCCTGCTTCACGAGTCATTGTTTTCTTTCAAAAGCATCCATAGAAAGAAATGAAAAGCATGACCGGACCATCTGCTGGTTATTAGTAGAAGGCTTGTGCAGAAAACATGAGAAGAAATCCTTAAGCCCCTGTACCATTTAGGCGATTTTTTTGGTGACTACAGGCGACTAGGCTGTCGCCACATGGTTGCGGGGTGATGCCTGTATGGTTGTGAATAGTCTCCTCAAGTCACCTAAAGATTCGTAACTTTTTTCTTGTCGCCGCTGGATTTTGAAATGTTCAAAACCTTTCGCCGACTGTGGGCTTGAGGTAGCTTGTCTTCTCCTGTCGTAGGTGCTGTCGTAGGTTGGCGTCAGGATGATGCAGGTTGTCGCCGGGTGCTGACTTCGGTGAATTCCATTGGCGACTACCTACGTCAACCGGCGACAAGTACCGGAGACGGAATTGTCGTCGACAGGGTCATCGCTTGTTGCAGCTAGTCACGGGTGGAAGTAGTCTGACATTGGTTGTCGTAGGTTGTTGCCTGTGTGGTCGTAGGTTGTCGTAGGTGTGGTCGTAGGTGGACGTCCTAATGGGTCGCCGGTTGTCGGTGCAGTTTGACGTCGACTGGGTGGTAGGTTGTCGACTGGGTGGTAGGTTGGCGCGGGCATAGTCGTATGGGGGGGGGGGTCCAGTCGCCGCTTGTTTGGCGACCTGCTACGACCTGCTTCACTGAATGGTATAGGTTAAAGTATGTTGACTTTAACCTTCCAAATCCAAACTGCATCTTAGTCTGATTTAAAGGACAGTCTTAATTAATGAAGATAGATAAAAATGCTGGAGAAAACCAGCAGGTTAGGCTGCATCTATGGAGCAAAGGAATAGGTGACATTTCGGGTCTTAATTAATGATATAATTATCACAGATATTTTGAAAGATTGCAAGTAAAGGCAATACCACATTTTCCAGCTGGACAATAGTTAATTTCCTAGGCAGGCAAGCAATATATTTGTTTGCAAGACATAGCTTGATATAGCTTTTTCGTCTGGTTATACGTTTTGACAGACATTTCCTACTGTTGCACAGAAATAACGTAAAGGTACAGAAAAAATTCAAAAGGCAAAGATCACCTTAATGTCCACAAATAATCCTTGTCTTCAAGTGGTTTGACGATCCAACAAGGGAAAGTATAGAGTTTCTGCTTGGTCTTATGAATAACGATCTCTACTGTATGAATTAGTGTCTACTTTTCACCCAGAGAGTTGTGAATCTGTGGAATTCTCTGACACAGAAGGCAGTGGAGGCTGATTCACTGGATGTATTCAAGAGAGAGTTAGATTTAGCTCTTAGGGCTAATGGAATCAAGGAACAGGGTACTGAATTTACATGATCAGCCAGGATCATATTGAATGGCGGTGTTGGCACGAAGGACCCTAAATCTCTGACCATTCGGTGCCCAATTCATATGTTCACTAACCTATTGGAAATATTTTCTGAACTATCGTTAGATTTAAGTTAATAATTATCATTATTGTGGTCAAATGTTTCCATTTTAATTGGACAGATACTGAACGACCTCTATATCCAAGAATCTGGATCATTTGTGTAGGAAGGAACTGCAGATGCTGGTTTAACCAACGATAGAAACAAAATGCTGGAATAACTTAGCGGGACAGGCAGCATCTCGAGAGAGAGAAGGAATGGGTGTCGTTTCGGGTTCAAGACTGAAGAAGGGTCTCGACCCGAAATGTCACCCATTCCATATCTCTCCACAGATCGTGCTTGTCCCGCTGAGTTACTTCAGCATTTTGCGTCAATCTGGATAATTTGTACTTGTTATACATTCATGATTCCAGGGTTTCGTAACCATTTAAACGCCCCTTTTCTAATCTTTTAATTTAGTTAATGTTTTGAATACAGTTTCCTTTTAACATCCATTTCAAGTGGAGGTTCCCTGACATCCTCTTTAGCTGAGCTGCAATCCCATTACCCTTCCTTTGGAAGAATTAAAGTGAATTGTTGTTAGCAACTCAGTTTCCCTTTGGCTCTGGAGGGGTTCTGACACCTTATAACCATATAACCATATAACAATTACAGCACGGAAACAGGCCCTCTCGGCCCTTCCAGTCCGTGCCGACCATTTGTTTTCCCCTAGTCCCATCTACCTGCACTCAGACCATACCCCTCCATTCCCTTCACGTCCATATACCTATCCACTTTACTTTTACCTTCTTTGATCATCCTCATAAAACTTTGCTAAATGCAAAGTAAGTACCAACAGAGTCTTATATAGAGAGGCCGGATGGAGTAAAGGTGGCAGATTTTCTCCCCCCGAGGAGGAAAGTGGACTTAATCGAATATTACAACAATCTGGTAGTTTTGTGATCCGGCATTTCTCAGACATGCTTCATCTCCCATGTTAATTTATTTAACTGCGCTGGAGTTATGATATGAATCCATGTCATTAGTCCAGGATTGCCGGCTGTACCTCTTTGCCTTCTCCTTCCTGCTGCATCTCTATGAGGCAAGCGCAAATCCAAAGCCATACTTCAGCCTGGACTTGGTTAGCTTGACTTGAGGAGCCAGTGCTCCAGGCAAGCACAGATTCAAACTTTCAAACTCTCAGCCAAAGGCTACTCACAAAGGTTATCTTTCTTCACAGCTGAAGCAAAGTTAATTATATAACATTTATTTATGAAGCAATGAGCAGATAATGCACCTGTAACCAACATGTATGATATTGACAGGCATTGGAATCAAATACACAGGACTAGATGTTAAGAAGTCCCTTGTTCAGTAGGTGGGAGCATTTCACGACATTCATTGACTGCTGAGAGTGGTGGACGCTCACATCAGGGGGGGGGGGGGGGGGGGGGGGGCGGGGGGGGGGGGAGGGTACGTATACGTATATCTTGGCCTGGGTAACCTTCAGGACAGCTGGGCACAGGACACATCATCAGTCGTGTACCCTTGTATCACTGGGTGTTTCGGGTTCCTTTTATCACTATACACCCTCCACAAGGGCGGCCCGCTGCAGGATGATCAGCCCTCAGCGTGTGGTCCCGTGTCAAAACTGCCTCAAAGATTCACCATGACGCATTTGGGGCCCAGCATGGGTCTTTCCGCTTGAGCCAAATCCAACAGCTGCTTCTTTCAGCCGCGTCTGAGAGTGATCTTATGGTCTTCTGCAGAGCCTGACCGTGGATTCCAAGCTCCTTCAGCAGTCTGATGGTAGATGACGCAACAAATCCTCTGCATCCCACTTCAACTGGATAAACGTTGATGTTCCAGCCACGCTGCGTTGCCTCTGCTGCAAGCTCTGTGTAGCGCAGCTTCTTATGCTCATAGGCCTCCACAACAGAGTTCTCCCATGGAACTGTGAGTTCTATGATGTAAGCAGTCTTCTGTGAAAGGGACCAGAACACCAAATCTGGCCTGAGGTTGGTTAAAGCAATTTCAGGTGGAAAGATTAGTTGTCGGCCGATGTCCGCCAGCATCCTCCAGTCACGGGCCCTGCATAGGTTTCCTTCTTCTGATCTAGTGGAGGAAATGTGAACCAAACGTTGACCTATTTATTGACTTTAGATCCGCTTTTAGATTTGTGATTCAATGTCATCATTTCACATATATCTCTGGTAAAGCACATGCCACGTTACCTGTCTGATATATAAAGTAAACCCCTCGTCCTCACTGAGAGGTGACCCTGTCTAAGTAAAGCACCAGATAAATCGTGAGTTGCTTCTCACCTCATAACAAGTGCACATATTTGGAACACATTTGAAGATGTGTTTTGATGAAGTCACCCACACGGTTCTATTGATTTGAATATCGTACCTATTTTTGGGAGCCTTGATTGTCAAAACAGACCATGAAAAACAGACCTCATTTCAAATGCCATGTTAATTGAAAAAGAAACTGCCTTACATTTTGTCAAACACAGAGTGAAACAGCATGGTAGGAACTTTGCGAGGTTTTAATTTAGCATCACATTGAAACAAGCTGCTCCACAGACAGGAATAACATGAAACGGGAGCAGTGCTGTTATTAATTGCTTGACGGAAGAAGGATGCTCGGGTGCGGAGTGCAGTGTGAGTGTTCACACCTACCTCTCACCATATGTCTAGTACTGATGTCAGAAACCAGGCTTTCTAGGGCCACCAAATAGAGCAGATGAAACTGTGACTGCAGCCTTGTCAAAACTATGCCTTGTTTGTTGCATGTGTTATTCACCATTAGATGACTACTTCTAACGTAAACGGTTGCATGATTAACTGTTTTCCCTGATATATACTGACTTACTTCACCTTCCTTGCCTGTCGTATGCGTGATTCATAGAAACCTTAAAAAGACCAAATTGGACGGTGCAGCTTAGATATTGGAAGGATGTTCTTAGTGGCTGGAGAGTCCAGAACTGGGACCATAGACCAAGGATACCAGGTAAGCCATTTGGAACCAAAACCAGGAGCAATCTCTTTACTCAGAATCAGGTGAACCTATTGAATTTGCTTCCATGTGGTCAAGGAAAGAGCGTTCATGTTGCGTCCCTGTTTTCACCAATCTTAATAACAACAAGGAGCACCAGAAGTGACAAGACAGGCACCATCGGATGAAGATTCCAAGAAGTGTGTTCAACTCTGGCTGAACAGCTTCTAATCTTGTGTGTGGGCTCGATAAGAAGAAGAAGAAGAATTTGCTTCCATAAAGACCATGAAGGTGAGGTCCATAAATACACTCACAGAAGGTGTGGATCTATTTCATAATCCAAAAGGGATCAGGAAGAGATGGTGGGAAGCTGATCCTGAAGTGTATAATCAGCCTTTGATTATGGTAGCCTGAATGCCAAATAGTTGAATAGACACAAAACCTGGAGTAACTCAGAGGGACAGGCAGCATCTCTGGAGAGAAGGAATGGGTGACATTTTGGGTCGAGACACTTCTTCAGACTACATTCTGAATTGAGATGCCAAATGGTTAATTCTGTTCTCCAAATTTATGGTTTTATATTTCAATGCCATCTCTCGGAGTTTGAAACAGGAGTTGTATGAGGAGCACAGCCAAATGCATGTCATTTGATGCTGGGATCGCCATGCTTTGGATGAGGCGAATTAGAATTATTTAATCCATGTGATTTTTTTTTTAACTTCACCACCTGATTCCAAATCAGATTTGGTCGTGTTGGATATGTTGTCTCTCATCACACACTTGTATTTTGGCTGCACCTCTCAAGAGTTTGAAGGAGTTTGTTTGTAACGAACTCCCACTAATGGCAGGCTTCCAAACACAAATATTTGTTAGAAAAGTATTTGATTTCTGAGGCAACATCTGTGAAGGAAGGCCAGTGTTAGGAGTTTGGATTAACCTGGCAATTAAGCACATTTTGTCATTGTCTGTAAAAAGGTCGGTGGAAGAATAGCAGATCATCTAGTGGAACAATCCAGTGCTTTGAAGTAAGTCCATCTGCTCCTGTACAAAGATAGCAGACATGAAGATTATAGTCTACAATAAGCACACCTTTGGCTGCCTTTTCTTCGTTTGCTATGAAAACAGTTCTTGTTTAGTCTGTGATTTCTTTTCACAATGCTGGTCTTCATCTTTAATGATAGCATTGAATTTCTTTTCCCCCAGGTGCTTTTTACAAATCTTCTTCTTGACAGCAAAAAGATAACTGTTTAAAGTATACTGTTTAAAGCGATTTCTATTTCTGTTTCTTTGCTGGCACTCGTTTTCATTATTGAGTTTGAAGAGTGAAGTGCCCCACTGTGTAACATTTCATGAAGTGACCTTCAATGCATTCGTCTCATGTGAAGATGCTAGTTCACATTACATACAGTTACTCTTCATGTTGTGATACTGGAAACACTGTGAAACCGTAAACCTACAATAACAGCCTTCCTGCCCTATGATGATAACTGCAATCAATAAAAATAGAACCTCTTGGTGGTGGGAACAGACGTAGCAACACAAAATAATCAAGCTCTTTGTGCGAAATAATTGATCTACTTGCAGTATGCAAGAGTACCAGGTTTTCCCCACAGCAGAGGTCCTCAGTGAGCACTGATGTAGACCTATGTACCACTAGCAACAGCTTCCATCTCTATGGCACCTTTAATGTTGCAAATTCCATAAGGAAGTTTCAAAGGAGCGCTTCTAACAAAGGTTGAGACTTGGGGATAAACCGGAAGTTTGATCAACGAAGACGTTTTTCAGCAATGGGTTTGTCAAGCCTTTATTATGAGAGGATTTGGTCAAAAGGGTAAGAATTCAGCCATGATTGTGATGAATGCAGAAGCAGGCTTAACAGCCCATGTGCCTCCTCATGCTCCTATTACTTCTTTCATCATGCACTTACGAAAGCGAGGTAGAGAGGCAGAGAGAAAATGTGGAGTTTTATAACTCAAGACCCTCAGTCTTGAATCTCCAATAGGTTTATTATCATCACTTCTCTTAGGGAAAAAGCTCCAGATTTAGTCTTAAAGCTATGGTGCTGTACAGCACATTAACAGGCCCTTCAGCCCAACTTGTCCATGCTTGCCTAGTTGCATTAACTGAGTTAGTCTCACTTGCCCTCACCTGGTCCATGTTCCTCCAAACTATCCCTATTCATGCACCTGTCTAAATGTCTTTTGAATATCGGTGAGACTGCCATCAAAGCTGATTTTTGTGTTATTTTTAGTGTGCTTAAAAAGTATGTGTTAATGTTCTCTGGTTTGTTTTATATGGGGGGAGGACAGGGTGGGGGGGGGGGGTGCAATTGTTTTCCGGATCATATCTCCGGTCACTCTGCAGCTAACATCATGAAGCTGGAGGCCTTGCTCGGGACTGACTTTGAGCGCCACCGCGGGATGTGAACTTTCCATCGGAGCCGATCCCTTGCCTGGGATCGATGCTCCAAACGCGGCCTGCGGACTTTAACATCAAGGAGCTCGCAGTCTCGGGTAAGAGACCGACGTCGGAATGCTCCAAAAGCCGCACGACGTTCGACTGGCCCTGATCTGGGGTAGATCGCCCGGCGCGGCGAGCTGAGATTCCCCCCCCCCCCCCAATGCAGGAGCTTGATCTACCCTACGAGGAGGCCCGCCACTGGCTATGGGAGTAAGATCGTCCCGTCAACGGAAGGTTAGAGGCCCCCAACCACTGAAGGACAAAGAAGGGAGAGATTTAACTTTTTTCCACCTTCCATCACAGTGAGGAATGTGGAGGAGTCACTGTGGTGGTTGTTTATGCTAAAGTGTATTTTGTGTGTTCTGTTGTTTTTTATTGGTATGACTGTATGGCAAATCAAATTCCTCGTATGTTGCAAAACATAATGACTAATAAAGTATTATTATGATGATAATTATGAATATTATAATTGTACCCGCCTCAAGTAGCTCATTCTTTATCTTTATCTTTATCTTTATCTTTATTTCAAACGATTGAAAAAAAAGAGAAGAAAAGAAAAGATGAAAATGAATAAATAAAAGGAAAATTATATATATACATATACATATATGTATATACATAAATACATACACACATACATACATATACATGTACATATATATATATATATATATACACACATACACATACACATATACACACATACACATATACATAACATATATGTACATACATAAATTTATAAATCAAAAGCCAATTTCAACATAATACACATTAGACTCGTTCGAAAAGGGATAGGAAGAAGCCTATGCTTGTTAAGTCCTACCCCCATTCTTCACCATTAACAAATGCAAAATTCAATAAAATAAACTTTGGACTTCCGATGGCGTCATGGAGAGCTAGAGAGTAACGCCAGCCAGCTCCGTGAAAAAAACGAGGAAAAAACCGGGGAGAAAAGACCTACCTGCTGCCTGCTGTTTCTGCACCGGCTGCCGTGAGTGACGTCATCATGCGTGCGACTCGTAATGGCAACACAGCGCAGCCCACCCGTGGATAAATCAAAACTTCGATATACAATACAAAAAATGGCAGAACAAGACCAAGGCCCGACTGAAGCCTCGGGCTCAGGTAGGACACTATCCCAAGCAGATGTGTCGAAAAAATCAAAGAAAAAATTGGAAATTGAAGAACTTAAAGTTTTTTTGTACAAGAAATGGCAGAGTTAAAGAAAGAAATAAAGTTGGAATTGAAGACTGAACTGGCAAAAATGAATTTTAAGGTTGAAATAGAAAAAAATCAAGGAGGAAATGAAAGAGTTAAAGTCTGAAATCAATATCACGGCCACGGAATTATCTGACACATTGCAAAAGGAAATTGCAGAAATAATAATGGATCAAGCTGCAAATATAGTAGTAGAGATGAATGATAAAATCCAAAATAAGATGGAAACAGAGCTGGAACCTGTGGAGGAAGAACTCAAGGAGCAGTCAACAGCCATAAAGAACCTTGAAGATCTAGCCGAAACAAGTACTCAGACTATGAAAACACTCCTCAAAGAAAATCAACGTCTATCTGATTTACTGGGCAAAATAACTGATAAATGTACCGAGTTGGAAGGACGCCAGAGAAGACAGAACCTAAGGATCGTGGGTATTCGAGAAGGGAGAGAAAAGAATCAAGATACCCGAGAGTTTACTGCAAACTTATTGCAAAAGGTTTTATCTCTGGAACAAAAGCCTTTACTAGCCCGAGCACACAGAGTAATGAGACGTTATACAAAGCAAGACGCTCCTCCAAGACAAATGATAGTAAAAGTCCAGTATGATCATGTCCTGGAGGAGATGATGAACAAAATTGTAAAAAGTAGAAATCTTACACACGAAGAAGATTCGATCAGCATTTATCGAGACTACCCAGCAGAGGTTTCCAAGAAACTAAATGAGTTCAAGGAGATCAAAAGAATTTTGAAGGAAGTGAAGAATTTGAAGTACAGTCTGAGGTACCCAGCCACCCTGAGAGTCACCTACAACCAGGAAGAACATTATTTCA